>ONZH01009505.1:0-35798 GCA_900303285.1 Rhinella marina
AAACAGCTAAAAAAGACATTCTGTAAGTCCATCAAATTCAACCAAAGGATAGGTGGGAATGTGAACTTTAGACAAAGGGAATAGGACCCAGACTTCTACACATTTTCATAACATTAATTTTAAGAATATAAATAAGCCTTTTTTAAACGGAACAGCATATTCCAAATGAGGCTACACCACAGCTTTATAAACTGAGATTATAGCCCTGTCCTTCGAGTCCATACCCCTTTTAATACACAACAATATCCTCCTAGCCTTACAAGCAGCTGATTGACATTGAATGCCATTATTTAATCTATGATCTACAAGTACACCCAAATAATTCTCTACAATTTACTCTCCCAGTGTTATATCCCCTAGGAGATATGATGCATGGAGATTATTAATACCTCGATGCATAACTTTACATTTATTCACATTGAACCTCATTTGCCAAGCTGAAGCTCAAACACTCAGTGTCCAAGTCAACTTGTAGTTTTTGGACATCTTCCATAGACTGTACAGTACTACTGTAATACTGTAGCTTAGTGTCATCTGCAAAAATAGAAACAGTGCTATTAATCCCATCCTTGATATCATTAATTAATAAATAAGTTAAAGGGATATTTCCATCTAAGACAATATCGCTCCACAACTTAAGGCACTCCGCTCTTCAGGCATGTGAAACATGATTGCAGTGACCTCTGGGACTTCACACCAACATTATCTCATACTATATAAGTGATTTACAGAAAACCCAGGGGTCATACCTGAGATCTTTACCCCTCTACTCCAGGGGGTCATAACTGAGATAATTACTTCCCCACACTCCAGGGGGGCATTTAATCTATCACTTAAATTACACACTAATGGATTATATCTGCATAGCAGGCAAAACAAAAGGTAAACTAGTAACATAGTTTCTAAGGCTGAAAAAAGACATCTCTCCATCCAGTTCGGCCTGTTATCCTGCAAGTGGAAGCCAATTTTCCCCACTTTAGGGGAAAAAAATTCCTTCCCGACTCCAATCAGGCAATCAGAATTACTCGTTGGATCAACGACCCCTCTGTAGTAACTATAGACTGTAATATTACACTCCAGAAATACATCCAGGCCCCTCTTGAACTCTTTTAGTGAACTCACCATCACCATCTCCTCAGGCAGAGAGTTCCATAGACTCACTGCTCTTCCTGTAAAGAATCCTCTTCTATTTTTGTGTACAAACCTTCTTTCCTCCAGACGCATAGGATGTCCTCTAATCACAGTCCTATGGATAAATATTATTAGATCTCCCCTCAGTCATCTTTTTCTAAAGTGAATAACCCCCAATTTTGATCATCTTTCAGGGTACTGTAGTCCACCCATTCCAGATATTACTTTAGTTGCCCTCCTTTGAACCCTCTCCGGCTCTGCTATGACTGCCTTGTTCACAGGAGCCCAGAACTATACATAGTACTCCATGTGTGGTCTGACTAGTGATTTGTAACATTTCAGGACTATATTCTCATCACAGGCATCTATGCCCCTTTTGATGCAACCCATTATCTTACTGGCCTTGGCAGCAGCTGCCTGACACTGGTTTCCACAGCTTAGTTTGCTGTTCACTAAAATCTCTATGTCCTTTTCCATGTCAGTGTTACCCAGTGTTTTATCATTTAGTATACAGTCATGGCCAAAAGTTTTGAGAATGACACAAATATTATATTTTCACATGATCTGCTGCCCTCTGGTTTTTATGTGTGTTTGTCAGATGTTTTTATTACATACAGAAATATAATTGCAATCATATTATTAGTAACAAAAGCTTATATTGACAGTTAGAATGAGTTAATGCAGCAAGTCAATATTTGCAGTGTTGACCCTTCTTCTTCAGGACCTCTGCAATTCTCCCTGGCATGCTCTCAATCAACTTCTGGACCAAATCCTGACTGATAGCAGTCCATTCTTGCACAATCAATGCTTGCATTTTGTCAGAATTTGTAGGTTTTTGTTTGTCCACCCGTCTCTTGATGATTGACCACAAGTTCTCAATGGGATTAAGATCTGGGGAGTTTCCAGGCCATGGACCCAAAATCTCTATGTTTTGTTCCCTGAGCCATTTAGTTATCACCTTTGCTTTATGGCAAGGTGCTCCATCATGCTGGAAAAGGCATTGTTGATCGCCAAACTGCTCTTGGACAGTTGGGAGAAGTTGCTCTCGGAGGACATTCTGGTACCATTCTTTATTCATGGATGTGTTTTTAGGCAAGACTGTGAGAGAGCCGATTCCCTTGGCTGAGAAGCAACCCCACACATGAATGGTTTCAGGATGCTTTACAGTTGGCATGAGAAAAGACTGGTGGTAGCACTCACCTCGTCTTCTCGGAATAAGCTGTTTTCCAGATGTCCCAAACAATCGAAAAGGGGATTCATCAGAGAAAATGACTTTACCCCAGTCCTCAGCAGTCCACTCCCTGTACCTTTTGCAGAATATCAGTCTGTCCCTGATGTTTTTTCTGGAGAGAAGTGGCTTCTTTGCTGCCCTCCTTGAGACCAGGCCTTGCTCCAAGAGTCTCCGCCTCACAGTGCGTGCAGATGCACTCACACCTGCCTGCTGCCATTCCTGAGCAAGCTCTGCACTGCTGGTAGCCCAATCCCACAGCTGAAACACTTTTAAGAGATGGTCCTGGCGCTGGCTGGCCTTTCTTGGGCGCCCTGGAGCCTTTTTGGCAACAATGGAACCTCTCCTTGAAGTTCTTGATGATGCGATAGATTGTTGACTGAGGTGCAATCTTTCTAGTTGCGATACTCTTCCCTGTTAGGCCATTTTTGTGCAGTGCAATGATGACTGCACGTGTTTCTTTAGAGATAACCATGGTTAACAGAAGAGAAACAATGATGCCAAGCACCAGCCTCCTTTTAAAGTGTCCAGTGGTGTCATTCTTACTTAATCATGACAGATTGATCTCCAGCCCTGTCCTCATCAACACCCACACCTGTGTTAATGGAGCAATCACTGAAACGATGTTAGCTGGTCCTTTTAAGGCAGGGCTGCAATGATGTTGAAATGTGTTTTGGGGGATAAAGTTCATTTTCTAGGCAAATATTGACTTTGCAAGTAATTGCTGTTAAGCTGATCACTCTTTATAACATTCTGGAATATATGCAAATTGCCATTATAAAAACTGAAGCAGTAGACTTTGTAAAAATTTATATTTGTATCATTCTCAAAACTTTTGGCCATGACTGTATACTGGTGACATGTATTTTTCCTTCCCATGTGCATAACCTTAGATTTGTCAGATCATCATGAGCCTCCATGAGCAGTGAAAATGGCATAATAACAACATGCAAACAGCAGGGTCAGAATACACAGACTGGCCTGTATATAGTCACTATCATGGAGGTCATATACAGATCAATAGAGACTCCTTTATATGAAGGGAGAACTCTGCACCCAGTAGGAGAGGCAGTGTACCACCCAGACATGAACAGACTACAAAATCCAGTGCATCTTCCATAACAAATCCATATGTATGACATCCCCATAGCCCTGACTCATTTTCTCTACACATTGTCTCTGGGACATGCACTCACTTCACCCACCAGAAGGAGCACAGCAATGGCAGAAATCAGTTCACAGTTCCTATCTTCCCCAAACATACTGGGACACATTTATCAAGCGTGCCTTTTTTTCTGAGTTAAATAAAACAAAAAACTGGTGTATTGGCAATGCCAGTCTTTAATTTGCATCTCATTTATTAATCCTTAAAGGAGTTGTCCTGGAAAAGATAATGATGGCTTATCCTAGGATAGGTCATCATTTTGCTTTTACTTATCCAACCCATTCATGATAGTGGTAAATTTCAGTCAATATATTTCATTTTTATTTATAAAAAATCCCAAATTTACAACAAAAAAAAAACGGAAAGATTTGCAACTTTCCAAATTTTTCTGCTTTTAAAACAGATAGTGATACGGCATAAAATAGTTATTACTGTTTTTAAAGTACTGGTTCAGTTATGAAGTCACTGTTGGGCTTATATATGTAATAGAAACCACCCATAAATGGCCCCATTTTAGAAACTACACCTCTCAAGGTATTCAAAACTTTCCGGGCTCTAGTTTCCATGCTCTTTTTTTGGACCCTTTTTGAATATTGGCACCACATTTGCTATGCGCCAATCCTGTGGAACACTCCCCGTCAGTATACACGTTTTACACAACAGGGTGCAAAAGAAAAGAAGCAATATATGGTTTTCGGAGGTCAGATTTCACTGGGATAATTTTAAGTAGTAAACTACACCTCTCAAGGTATTCAAAACTGATTTTACAAATTTTGTTAACTCTTTAGATGTTCCACAAGAATTATGGAAAATATAGATGAAATTTCAGAATTTCACTTTTTGGGCAGATTTTCAATTTTGATCCATTTTTCCCAGTAACAAAGCAAGGGTTAACAGCCAAACAAAATTCAATATTTATTACCCTGATTCTGCAGTTTACAGAAACACCCCATTTGTGATTGTAAACTGCAGTATGGATACATAGTAACATAGTTTGTAAGGCCGAAAAAGACATCTGTCCATCCAGTTCGGTCTGTTTTCCTACAAGTTGATCCAGAGGAAGGCAAAAAAAAACCCTGTGAGGTAGAAGCCAATTTTCCTCACTTTAGGGGGGAAAATTCCTTCCCGACTCCAATCAGGCAATCAGAATAACTCCCTGGATCAACGACCCCTCTCTAGTAACTATAACCTGTAATACCCTCCAGAAATACATCCAGGCCCTTCTTGAACTCTTTTAGTGAACTTACCATCACCACCTCCTCAGGCAGAGAGTTCCACAGTCTCACTGCTCTTACCGTAAAGAATCCTCTTCTATGTTTATGTACAAACCTTCTTTCCTCCAGACGCAGAGGATGTCCCCTCGTCACAGTCACAGTCCTTGGGATAAATAGATGATGGGAGAGATCTCTGTACTGACCCCTGATATATTTATACATAGTTATTAGATCTCCCCTCAGTCGTCTTTTTTCTAAAGTGAATAACCCAAATTCTGATAATCTTTCTGGGTTCTGTAGTCCACCCATTCCAGTTATTACTTTAGTTGCCCTCCTCTGAACCCTCTCCAGCTCTGCTATGTCTGCCTTGTTCACAGGAGCCCAGAACTGTACACAGTACTCCATGTGTGGTCTGACTAGTGATTTGTAAAGTGGCAGGACTATGTTCTCATCATGGGCATCTATGCCCCTTTTGATGCAACCCATTATCTTATTGGTCTTGGCAGCAGCTGTCTGGCACTGGCTTCTACAGCTTAGTTTGCTGTTCACTAAAATTCCTAGGTCCTTTTCCATGTCAGAGTTACCCAATGCTTTACCATTTAGTATGTACTGGTGACTTGCATTATTCCTTCCCATATGCATAACCTTACATTTGTCAGTGTTAAACCTCATCTGCCACTTTTCTGACCAAGCCTCCAGTCTATCCAGATCCTGCTGTAGCAGTGCACTGTCCTCCTCTGTGTTAATTACTTTACACAGTTTAGTGTCATCTGCAAAAATTGATATTTTACGATGCAAACCTTCTACAATATCATTAATAAATATATTGAAGAGAATAGGACCCAATACAGACCCCTGTGGTACCCCACTAGTGACAGTGACCCAATCTGAGTATCTACCATTAATACCCATCCTCTGTTTTCGATCACTGAGCCAGTTACTTACCCACATACAGACATTTTCTCCCAGGCCAAGCATTCTCATTTTGTATACTAACCTGATCTGGTTATTCATCTCGGTACAAACGATTTGTCCCAGAAAAATGTTGATGTGGTGAAAATGGAATTTCAAAGTCTCAGCCTGGAGCTGAGCAGAATGACAGATTCCATTACTTTTTCAGAGATTTTGCCAGTCCACTCTCAAAATATTAAGGCACGTGTAAAGATGAAGGTTTTGGGTTTGTTAGTCACAATGTTAGTAGGTGGAGTAGTAAGGACATGTACAAGAGAGATGGTCTGCACCCGTCACACAAAGGCACTGAGGTACTTGGAGAAGAGTTCAGGTGTTTTTTCGACAGGCATTTAAACTAGATGGAGGGGACAGGAATTTTATTGAGAATGATTTCTGTCCCCGAACAGTTCTGGTGAACCAGGGTATTGAGTGTCTTGATCAGCAATCTGTTAGTGTGGTGGATACAGTTGTTGGTGCAGATGAAGTGGTCGCTGGTGCTCTAGATACTGATGTTAGTGTGGTGGATGATGTTGGTAATGTTGTCAGGGAGGTAGATGGAGTTGTTGGTGATAAATGTAATGTTCTTCATGTAATGTGTACAAATGCTCGCAGTTTAGGCAACAAGCTCTGCGAGCTAATATCAATAGTTTGTAGAGATAATTTGGACTTGGTTGTAATAACAGAGACATGGTTCAGAGATTGCAATGACTGGGAAACAGCCATTCCAGGATACACTTTGTATAGGAAAGATAGGGTGGAGAAAAGGGTGGGTTGGGGTCGCCATTTATGTTAAAGATACCATAAGATCAACAGCGATCCAAAATTCATGTAAGGAGTTGGAGACTCTCTGGGTCTGCTTGCAAAATAAAAAGGGATCTGTTACCAGAGTAGGTGAGATCTATAGGCCTCCAGGGCAATCTGAAGAGCATGACATTATGCTGGTGGACGAGATTATCCAAATGGCAGTAAAGGGAGATATTGTAGTTATGGGAGACTTCAACATGCTGATGTTGATTGGAATATCCCTTGTGCGTCCACATGCAAAAGTAGGAACATAGTAGAGGCCCTGACGGGTATGTCCCTAAAACAGTTGGTGAAAGCGCCAACTAGAGGTGAAAATATCCTAGATCTAGTATTTACAAATGGGGATCTGGTATCTGAGGTGAAGGTGGGAGAAATTTGGGTTCTAGTGACCACCAATGTTTGTGGTTCAAAATCCAAACTGAATGTGAGAAATCCCATTCTGCAACCAAAGTATTGGATTTTACGAAGACCAAGTTTGAGGTTATGGGAGAATATGTAAAGAAAGAATTTAAAGGGTGGGATAAAACAGCAAGAGCGAGTGCTCAGTGGAAGGCATTTAAAGAAGTCCTCTTAAAGGCAACTAGACTATATGTTAGACAAATTAGCAAAAGGTAAAGAAAGAGAAATCCACTATGGTTTACTAGAGAGGTAAGAACTATAGTGAATGATAAAAAAGTCTGCCTATAAGAGGTATAAAGAGTCTGGAAGTGTAGCGGACAGAGAAGTTTATAAAATTATACAGAAGAAGACAAAACAGAGTATTAATGCTGCTAAAGCTTCAAAGAAGGAAGAAATGGCCAAATCTGTTAAGCAGGGAAATAAAACCTTCTTCAGATATATTAGTGACAGGAACAAGAAAAACTGCGGCATTACAAAACTTAGCAATGGAAAAAATCTGTATATAGATGGGAATAAGAGGGTCGCTGACCATCTGAATAACTACTTCTGCTCAGTTTTTTCAGATGGCGACTTTCATAATCAGAACATTGCTGGACATAGCATTGCCTCTAGTTGTAAAGTTTCAGCCCCAGTGTTTTCAGAGGCCGATGTTCTACAGGAACTTGTCTGGCTAAAGTTAAATAAGGCAATGGGTCCGGATGGCATCCACCCCAGAGTTCTTAAAGAACTCCAATCTGTGATTGTTGGCCCCCTGACTGATCTGTATAATCAGTCCCTTCTTACAGGAGATGTTCCTGATGATTGGAGAATGGCTAATGTTATACCCATTCACAAGAAGGGTAAGTAGAGAAGAAGCTAGTAACTATAGGCCAGTCAGCTTGACATCTGTAGTGGTAAAAATGATGGAAACTCTACTAAAAAAGAAGATAATTGACCATCTAACAACAAACAACTTGATGGACCCAAACCAGCATGGCTTTACTGAGGGCCGATCATGCCAGACTAATCTCATTGATTTCTTTTTTTTTTTAATTTATTTTTATTTTAGCTTATAAACATATACAGAATAAAACATTCTCCATTCCGTACAAAAAGAGTCCTATCCCCCAACTCCCCCCTCCCATACCCTTTATCCCCCAATACAAAAATCTTAATTTTAGACATCGTGAGATCATCAATTCACGTTCAGATTTAAAAAAAAAAATAAAAAATAAAAAATTATATATATAATCTAAATCTGAATTGATGATTATCACTCCGCCCAAAACTTTCCATTAACAAGACAATAAAAACTCTCCCCCCCTAACCCCAAGACAAGCCAATTTCTTTCTTAATACCTTAGATATATAGACATTAATACCAAAATTAAACCAATTTATGTTTCCATATTTCATCAAAATAACCCACCCTATCTGGCTGGGAGACCGAAATTAACCAGGGGGACCAGATCTTATAAAACACATCAACTCTATCCCTTTGTTCAAATAAAAACCATTGAAAATTAACATTTTTCACCACTATCGACAGGAAAAGGTCAACTTTCGGGGGATCTTTTGCCATCCATTTCTTGGCAATAGTCAGTCTAGCAAATAAACATAAATTCAACCACAAGGTTATCTGTACTTTATTGCCTGAGAAACCATTAGGGTCACCTAATAACCAACCCGAATTGTTCTTCGGTTCTTGCATCCCCGTCTTAACTTGTACCAACTCCAAGATTTTAACCCAAAATTCATATACCTTTGGACATGTATAGTATAAATGGCCAAAACTTGCCTTTTCAAAACCACATTTTGGACAGCTGAAAATCTTTTTTCCTTTCCCGAATCTCGTTAAGATATCCGGTGTATAATAACATCTATACCATATGAACAATTGTGATATTTTTTGGGAAGTATTCCAAATAATTTTTTTACCCCAACTGAAAATACGATCCCAATCTTCCTCACATACTCCCCCCACATCTTGTTGCCAAATCGTGCTATTCATCTTAACCCTATCACCCTTCCTTGTTAAAATTACCTTGTATAATTTTGATATTATTTTTCTCTTACCTTTACCCTGTTTTAGCATCTCAATTATCCTATAATTGTCCCCACAGTGAAAATTGGTGAAATCTGACTTTTTTGCAGCAAAAAAAAGCTGTGTATACCTAAACCAGTCCCCAACCTCTAGATTAAATTCTTCTCTCATTTCTTGACTCGTTTTTAATTTATTATTATGAAATATATTTGAAATTTTCCTTACACCGAGTCTATGCCAAAATTTCCAATCTTCCAACTTGTCAATTTCCGTGAAATTTTTATTTTTGAATAACGGTGCATGTAACAAGAATCCCCTTATCCCCAAATTCTTCTTAAATTCTTCCCAAACTTTCCCAATCATTTGTACTAAAAGATTGTTCCCTCCTTTCCCTTCCACCATATACCCCGATTCTAAGTATTCCCATATGTCACTATGTCCATAGCTATTTCCATTCATGAGATAACTAAATAAACCAATATCCTTCCATTTAGTCAGATGGGTAAGTTGTGATGCAATAAAATATACCCTGAAGTCAGGAATCGCTAATCCTCCCTTACGTGGCCTTTTCCCCCTCCAAATTATTTCTCTCACTAAGGATTTTATTTTTTAAAAAATCTCCTCCCCCAACCAAATTGGACTATTTGCCAGAAAGTATAAAAGTTGTGGAAGGACAATCATCTTCACTAAAGCAACTCTTTCAGCCATACTCAAGGGGAGTTTCAACCAGATCTTAGTTCTCCACTCTATTGTTTTTAACACCGGGTAAATGTTGTTACTAGGGTAATCCCCCAGGTCCCTGGATACCATGATACCCAAGTACCTAAAAGACTCCTGACCCTGCAACACTTTCAATCGTTGATGTGAAATCCTATTGTCTAAAGGGAGCAATACAGTCTTCTCCCAATTTATCTGCATACCTGAATAGGTTCCAAATTCATCAAAGATCTCCATAATTCTACCTAGCGCCTCCTCTGTATTCCCAATATACAATAGGATATCATCCGCGAACAAGGAGATCTTATCCTTACACCCCCTACAACCAAATCCCCTTATTTCATCTGACTGCCATATTAAATTTGCTAACGGCTCCACAGATAATGAAAAAAGGAGTGGGGATAGCGGACATCCCTGCCTAGTTCCCCTAGACAGGGGGAAACTCTCTGATTGAATCCCATTCAATACCAATGATGCTGAGGGATTATTATATAAAGATTGAACCCATCTTAACCACCTTGGACCAAACCCATATTGTTCCAAGGTTACCCAAAGAAAAGACCACTCCACCCTGTCGAACGCCTTAACTGCGTCAATTGACAGGATGGAGCGGTCCACCCCCCCACCTGCAAATTAGCAAAAAGCCTCCTCAGATTATCTGATGTCGACCTCCCCTGTCTAAAGCCACTTTGATCATCATTCAACAGGGAGTCCGCTACCCCCACCAATCTATTCGCCAAGACCTTTGCCAAGATCTTGGCGTCCGAATTCAATAACGAGATAGGCCGATATGAATCCGCCTTTGTAGGCGGTTTGTTTGCTTTAAGCAGTAGAATCATGGAGGCCTCCGTCATCGAGGGTGGCAAACCCGACCCTAATGACACTCCGTTGAATAACTTAACCAATTCTGGTATCATAACTTCCCCCAATTTTTGGTAGATTTCAAACGGCAGCCCATCGGGGCCTTGTGCTTTTCCTTTGGGGGCTTGTCTTACTACCTTTTCTATTTCCTCAACCGTTATCTCCCTATCCAAGAATGTAACTTGTGCCCTATTTAACCTCTTTAGCTTACACCGTTTCAAAAATTCTGCTATCTCCCCCTTAGTTTTTTCCAACTGGGATTTATATAATTCTTTATAGTACTCAAGGATTATCTGGACCACTGCCTCTTTACCCGTAACCTGGGTTCCCGATGAGCTTTCTATAGATGGAATAACCACCGAAGCTCCCTTCTCTTTTATTTTATCTGCCAACAGTCTGCTTGGCCTACCCCCTTCCAAAAAAGACTGTTTTTCTTGAAAAAACCATTTATTTTGAACCTTTTTCCTCAACAGAGCCTTGTAATTCTCAACCGCGTTTTCCCAGTTTCTTTTTGAGGAATCTTGCCTATCCATACAGTATTGGGTTTCCCTTAGCGTGACTTGTTGACTACTCTCTTCTTCCTCTTTCCTCCATTTCCTTTTTAACACAACAATGTCTCTAAATAGGATCCCCCTTAAGTATGCCTTGGCCGTGTCCCATATCCATCTATCATCGGTAGAACCTCTATTCTCATCAAAAAACCTCCTCAGGTTTACGAGTACTACATCACAGGATATCAAGGTCAACCAATATGGATTAATTTTAAATGCAACACACCTCTTTGCTCCCCCCCCCCCTACATTTATAGCTACATGCATCGGGGAATGGTCTGACACGCTCCTGGGCTCATATCTCACATATTTTACCTCATGAGCCAACCCAATTGAGCCCAGGACCATGTCAATTCTGGAAAGAGTCTGTTTTGACTTATTGTAACATGAAAATTCTCTATTACCAGAGTTTAACTCTCTCCAGAAATCCACCAACCCCAGCTCTTTTATCAAACATCCAAAGGGGGACAATTTACTCACCGAATTAATACCCGATAACCTTAATCTGTCCTGCGATTCATCAATAACTGTATTAAAATCCCCGAAAACCAAAACTTTTCTACCTTGTTTATCCTGCATAAATTCAAATAACTTGTGGATCACACTGGGTTCATAGGGGGGTGGAATGTACACAAACCCCAGAATTAGTTCACATAAATCTATCCTAACATAGAGAAATATCTATCTTCCCTCCCGGTCTACCCTCTGTTCAAGAACCTGACAATGCAGAATTTTATGGAACATAACAGAAACTCCCCTTGAGTATGCCGTATATAACGAGTGAAACGACTGTGCTATCCAACCTCTATACAGTCCTCATTGATTTCTTTGACTATGTAACTAAAGTGCTGGATGAAGGTGGTGCTGTGGATATCGCCTACCTGGATTTCAGTAAAGCTTTTGATATAGTTCCCCATAAAGAGCTGATAGAGAAGTTATCAAAAATTGGACTTAACCCCTGGATAGTTCAGTGGATCTGCAGTTGGCTGAAGGACAGATACCAGAGGGTTGTTGTTAATGGAGTGTATTCTGAGGGAGGCTGGTTACAAGTGGGGTGCCACAAGGATCTGTTCTGGGTCCTGCTCTGTTTAACATGTTTGTAAGTGGCATAAGTGACGGCTTGGTAGGGAAGGTTTGCTTGTTTGCTGATGACACAAAAGTGTGTAATAGGGTTGATGTTCCAGGAGGTGTCGATAATATGGAGAATGATTTATCTTTATTAGATAAGTGGTCAAAACAATGGAAACTTCAGTTCAATGTTTCCAAATGTAAAATAATGCACTTGGGGAGAAGAAATCCTCTATCTGAGTATCGTATTGGCAGTTCTGTGCTAACAAAGACCTCAGAAGAGAAGGATTTGGGGGTAGTCATCTCTGACAGCCTCAAAATGAGTAACCAATGCAGCCAGGCGGTAGGGAAAGCAAATTGTATGCTTGGCTGCATAGCTAGAGGTATAACGAGCAGAAAGAGGGAGATTGTGATCCCTCTGTATATAGCTCTAGTGAGACCACATCTGGAATACTGTGTTCAATTTTGGAGACCTCACCTGTAAAAGGATATTGCTAAAATAGAACGGGTCCAAAGAAGAGCTACAAAAATGGTGGAAGGTCTAAAGCATAGAACTAATCAAGAAAGACTCCGAGTTCTTAATATGTATAGTCTGGAGGAAAGAAGAGAAAGGGGGGACATGATTGAAACCTTTAAATATGTTAAAGGACTGAATAAAGTTCAGGAGGGAAGGGTTATTAATAAGAAACTGAACACAAGAACAAGGGGGCACAATCTGAGGTTAATTGGGGGAAAAATCAAGAACAACATTAGGAAATATTACTTCACTGAAAGAGTAGTAGAAGCTTGGAACAAACTTCCAGCAGAGGTGGTTGATAAATCCACAGTAACTGAATTTAAATGCCTGGGATAAACATGTATCTATCCTAAGATAACAATAAAGGATAATAAAAGGGCAGACTAGATGGACCAGGTGGTCTTTTTCTGCCGTCAATCTTCTATGTTTCTTTTATGTGGTACCGTGTCAAACGCTTTGGAGAAGTCCAAATATACGACATCCATTGAGTCGCTGTGGTCAAGTCTAGAACTTACCTCCTCATAGATATTGATTAAATTGGTTTGACATGACCGATCCCTCATGAAGCCATGCTGATACGGAGTTATTTGCTTATTTTCATTGAGGTACTCCAAGATAGCATCTCTCAGAAAACCTTCAAACAGTTTACCCACAACAGAAGTTAAACTTACCGGCCTATAGTGTCCGGGCTCTGTTTTTGGACCCTTTTTGAATATTGGCACCACATTTGCTATGCGCCAATCCTGTATACTGTAATTCTGTCAGTATACACGTTTTACACAACAGGGTGCAAAAGAAAAGAAGCAATATATGGTTTTCGGAGGTCAGATTTCACTGGATAATTTTAAGTTGCCATGTCACATTTGCAGACCCCCTGATGCACCCCTAGAGTAGAAACTCCAAAAAAAGTGACCCCATTTTTGAAACTACATGATAAGGTGGCAGTTTTTTTGGTACTATTTTGGGGTACATGTGATTTTTGATTGCTATATATTACGCTTTTTGTGAGGTATGGTAACAAAAAATAGCTGTTCTGGCACTGTTTTTATTTTTGTTTTTTTTACAATGTTCTGAAAGGTTAGATCATTGCTATTTTTATAGAGCAGGTTGTTATGGATGCGACAATATCGGAAAAAAAAAGATTTTTTAGTGTCTACATATTCTGAGAGCCAGTTTTTTTATTTTTTGGGCTATTGTCTTATGTAGGGGCTCATTTTTTTTGCAGGATAAGGTGAAAGTTTGATTGGTACTATTTTGGGGTGCATATGACTTTTTAATCGCTTGGTATTATACTTTTTGTGATGAAGGGTTTCAAAAAATGGCTTTTTGGCACAGTTTTTATTTTATTTTTCTTTACAGTGTTTACCTAAGGGGTTAAGTCATGATAGTTTAATAGAGCTGGTTCTTACAGGCACGGCAATACCTAATATGTCTACTTTTTTTAATTCCAAGAGTGGAAACACCCCTATATAAGCAACCACAGCAGCACAAGCTCTATGATTGAAATGTGGATAAATCCCAGTAGTATTACTCCCTGAAGCAGACATGTTTGTTCCACTTCATCTGGCGAGGGAAAGAGGAAAGGACAGATAAGACAGGAAGCTACATTTATCCCTAAACCCCACTTTCCCAACAGTACAAAACTAAGCATATACATGCTTCTCCCTCCTAAAGGGGCAGGAAAAAGGGGGGGCCCCACGCCATTTTTAAAAATTATTTAATTTTTTTTTTCCTTCTCCAGCCAGATACAACCAGCAGCAGCCTGGCACTACCAGGGTGGGAAGGGACACGGTTATTGGCCCTTCCCAGCCTAATGGTACCAGCCTGCAGCTGCCCCAGAACTGGACCCTCAGTTTAGAAGGTCCGGTCCTGCGGGTACCCAGCTCTTCCCAACACCCCTGGTGGCTGTAGGTGCCGGGGTAATAGATGTTGGGGTTAGTGCTGGCCATAGTGGCAAGCACTAAGCCCAGTATTAGTAATCAAGGCCGTCTGTAGATAGCCATGATTACTAAAACTGCAATGTTGTAAAAAAAAAAACCGCACACACACTTATAAAATATTTTATTTCAATAAATACTCCTCCAGACCCCTGTTTGACCATTTTATTAAAAAAAAAAAAAAAAGTGGTCCAACGTAATCCACCGAATCCGACGTAGTCCTCTGCATTCACAATCCTGAAAAAAACAAAAACACCAGAACTAGAAAACAAACAAACAAAAAACAAACAAACACCAAACCACTTACCTCCTCCTCCTCCGGCTTCATCTCCTTAGCAGTGGAGCCTCTTCATTACATTGCACCCTCTGCTGGTGAATCAAAAAAAATTACACCTTGAATTCTTCAATGAAAAAAAAACCGTGATAGGTGACGGTCATGAACTCCATTGAAAGTCAATGGAGGACGGATCCGTTTACTATTGTGTCACACCAAACGGATCCGTCCTACATTGACTTTCAATGGAGTTCATGACGGAACCGTCATGACCCCAATGCAAGTCAATGTGGACGGATCCGTTTACTATTGTGTGATCCGTCTTGGTGCGGGGAGGGGACTCGAGCATTGCGCTCGAGTACACTCGGTGTTCGGCCCAACACTAATTTTTACATGTCATTATTTTGAATGGATTTTACATATCATTATATTATCTTATAGGCCATTTATATATGTTTACAAATAATGTTCCTTTTTTTCCCAAGACTAGATAAATGTAATGATTTTAATCTATCATAGCTAAGATTCTCCATGCCCCTTATTAGTTTAGCCCCCCCCCATAAAAAATGTATAAAAGCTAATGAACTGCTTTTGTGTACCCCAAATTGGCATCATTAAAAGGGTTGACTGGGCTTTAGATATTGCTGACCAATTCTCAGGATAGGTCATCAATATCAGATTGGTGGGGATCTACCAAAATACTGTTCTCAGTAAAGAATGAAAATTTAGTAGTGAACAGATCCAGTGGCAGACAGTTCCATCCACTGTATAGTGAGCTTGGCTAACCACTTAAAAACTACACTGTAAAAGTAAATTAAGTTGACATAAAATGTAAATTGTTATGGCTCTCTGAATGTAGCAATAAAAAACAATAATGAAAAATGGTTTAATAGAGCAAAAGTAGAATATAAAAAAAAATGCTGAACAGTTTTCTTTTTCACATTTATGTTTTTATCGCAGTTACAGCTACCTGTGGTGCATTGAAGAAAGCAAGATTAAATCTACTGGTAAGTAATTGCTAATAATTAATATAATATATAGCATTATAAATATTATCAGCTATTTTCAGTAATATTCAATTGAAGAGAAGTTATAAACTAAAATAAGATTGCTAGAAAACAGAAAAAAATATATCAAAGCCATAGTCATATTGGTCATATTGACCTCAAAATAAAGTGGATGAAAAATGAATAACTGAATATAATACACTCTTTGACTAAAGAAATAGCACTTCCAGATAGAAATGTCAGACGGCATGCAGTAATGTGTCAGGTGTTGCCAAAAAGAACTAGTGAAAATTTAGCCAATTTAAAACTGCTAAGAAAACTGCAAATAATCTTATATTACATTCCAACTGGCAATTCCAGGCCAAAACATCTGGGGTTTGGGCCCTGTGTGTTTTGTCCATGGCCCTGATCATAGTTGCTGCCGTACATACAACTGTATTGCCGTTTTCAGATAATACAATGCTAGGGCTGGGGCGGTGGGGTGGATGAAAAATTTGGCAATATACTTTGGGGTTGGGGAACTAATGATTTTGGGCAACTCCTCTAATTTTTACCAGCACTAGTTTCTATAATTTAGTACTTAGTTATGAGTAGTGATGAGTGAAGGTTTGAAAAATTCAATTTGGTCGATACGCCAAGAAATTTGAATCATTACAAATTAATTTGTCACAAATTGCAAAAAATCAGGAATACCCAGGCCACTTTGCCTAATCATATTCATCCTACCTGGTGGCCCAATCTCATTGTGAAGGCTTGGAACTTAAACTGGAGGGAAAGTGCAAGAAGACTGTAGGGATGGAGTATTGTCATGTGCATTAGGTTGTAGTGTACCCACATTCATACTTAATCCATTCTGAAGGTACAGTTCCATCAGTATTACAGGAGGTTGTAATTTATCGCCATCTACATCACTACATTGAAAGCTAATCCCTTCTGTTAAAAAGAAATGCATACAGCACCCTTCAGTAAAGCAAAAAAAAAAACAACAAACAAACAAAACAAGATGCCTGTGCCCCTGCAGGAGCTGTGTCCAAACAGAGTGTGGATGGTGACAGCAGGAGCAGTGGAAGTAGTGGCCCCATGACAGAGTGAGTAAGTCAGCAGAGACAGTGACAGTAGTGGCCCCTTGACAGAATGGGGGGGAAGGGGAGGCAGCAGCAGTGATAGTAATGTTGTGTTAACATTACTGTTTATTTTTCCTTTGTTCGTATCCATCAGAAGAACAGACAACAACAAAAATAAATAAATAAATAATAATCCAGTATTTTGAGCATCCATAAAGCCTTTCAGACAGTCAGCCTTTGGTCAGTGGTATTTGCATCAATATTTGATCAGTATGTGTAAGCCAAACAGGAATGGGACAAACAGAGATGAAACGTAATGGAATTATTTGGATCTCATCTGTGCTTTGGATTACCAATTCTGATCAAATACTGATATAAAACACAGACCAGATACTGACTGTCTAAAAGAGACCTTATGCTAATTTGCATCCGTTTTGGCCATTTACGTCTGAAATCAGTTTTTATAAACAAGGAGAAAAAAGTCCTGCATGCAGAACTTTAATAGCTTCTTTCAGATGGTCAGTATTTTGTCAGTGTTTTGCATCAGTAATTGTAAGCTAAAAACAGGAGTGGGTCCAAAATGGAGATAAAGTATAATGGAATTATTTGCCTCTCATCTGTGTTTTGGAACCTCTCCTGTGTTAGGCTTACAAATTCTGATCAAATACTGACCATGTGGGGGGGCGGAGCCTGACCACAGACTGTGATGGCCGCATAGCACTGCAGCTCCACAAAGGCACGGTACAGATCCTTGTCAGTAGCAGACTATTTGATCCAACATGGTAAAGATTGGCAGATACAAGCCTCGGGAACATACTACACCCACTGGAATGTCTAAAAGTCAGGTGGATATGGATAAATTCTTGTGTAAGAAGGTGGCGATTGGCACTGGCCGAGGATGCGCTGTGGCGAATTTTCCACTGACATGGAGGAAGATTCAGACGCTGAATCGGGCAGTCCCAGGGCAGCAGCTGTTAGAGATCATGAACCGATCACTAAAGCCTTTCTAAAAGACACCATATTACAGGCTTTATACCCGGTAATCCAGGATCTCTCTGAGATCAAAAGCGATCTGAAAGCCATCGGACATTGGGTTGACCATATGGAGTCAGTGGTATCAGAATCTCTCAACTTCTGTGATATGGCGGGACATATCATACAAGCACAAGTGACTCAGTTGAACAAAGCTTTTATTTTAATTGAAGATATGAAAAACAGGAGCACGCGGAAAAACATAAGAATCAAGGGTCTCCTGGAACAATATGGCGCCGAGACCTTGAACAGCGTGGCGCAGCAACTATTCTCCTTCCTGTTGGGCCCAGAGAGAGCCTCCACAATTGTGGTGGAACGCATACATAGAGCTCTAAGACCAGTGCCTAAGGAAGGGGAACCTGCTAGAGACATCATTTGCAAACTTTTGAGTTTTGTGGACACCTCAGCGATTCTGAGAGCGAGCAGAGAACACGCTTCCATCCGCCATGACGGTCACTTGATCCAACTATACCAGGATATATCTCCTACTACCTTAGCCAAGCGACGAGTACTTCGCCCTCTGCTTCAAAAACTCAGAGAGCTACACATCCCATATACCTGGCTATATCCCTTCGGGTTGGCAATACACAAAGATGGCCGCAGAATCCAAATACACACGCCAGACTTGGCTGAAGCATGGTCGAAGCTGGGAATTCAACCCATTAAAATGCAGTCCTGGATGCCTATGTCATCGGACATCACCCTCCCTGCTTTGCCTCAAATGGAACCGTGGTCGGTAGTATCCCGAGGAAAACCACCTAAATCCAGGAGAAATAGAGATGGAAGAGCAGCTGATCTTGGCACTTGACTGTCACTTACTCTGTCACTAGAGTTCACCCTTCACACTCTAAGGGTGAAGCTGTAGGCATCCATCCTTTTTCTACTTGGGACTTTCACCCTCACCAGTGACAAAAGGAAGATATTGCATCGTGCTCAACTACACTTGAGTATTTCTTTTATACCACTTAAGTATCTCCCCTACACAGTTATATTATATTACTGTCACATTGATACCTATATACGTTACGATATTGATAGTGCTCTGCCATACTTGAAGGTTATGCTCTCTCCTGCTTCCGTTCTGTGATGCTTATACTTATACCTCATAACCTCTTTTACTTCATAATTTCCTTTACTCCTTCTGTCTCTCGACCTCTTTGTCTATCTTTAACTCTTCATGTCTCTACTCTACCATGATTACATTACATTATATTGCAAATGTTTATTCATGGATTATAATACAGAGGACACACTGTGTCTCGGATTAGGATGTTACTCTCCCCACTGTTTTTGTTCTTATATCTCTTGCCGATTTCATTTACTTGGCTATTAATAATCTGTTTATATGTTCTTTCATTGGTGAAGTTATATAGTTACCTGTTTGAATTTGCCACATTGCTGCCATGCGTTCATATGCCTAGTGCTCCTATGGTGGATTTGTACTTATAAAGAAAGTGCACTCTACACCTATTTCCTTCCCCAACACCCCCTCCCTTCCCTCATTGCCTCTATATGTAATGGCTAACATTATAGTTTGTACCTACAACGTGAAAGGGCTTAATTCCCCTACTAAACGCAGTCACTTGCTGTCCTTGCTGCAGAAAGACAAGGTTTCTATCCTATTCCTGCAAGAAACCCATTCTAAAACTACTAAGATACCCAAACTACCTACTTACTACTTTTCCTCATGGTATCACGATACTAATGATAAATCAGCATCAAAAGGCGTTTCCATAGCCATACATAAGGAACTCCCCTTTACCTGTATATCCCAACATAATGATTTAGAAGGGAGAATTCTCTTCCTCAAAGGCAAAATAGGTGCCACTACATATACTTTAGCTAATGTATATGCACCAAATGTGAGGCAAATTGCATGGTTATTGAAAACCTTAGAAGATCTCCAAGCCTTTGCTGAGGGTCCTATTATATTAGGCAGTGAGTTTAATCTGGCATTGGATCCGGCATTAGATTCATCTACTGGACGCTCTTTTCATTCTAAAACAAGCCTTCGCAGACTATGTAATAAACTTAGAACCATGAACGTATTTGATACCTGGAGGTTAATGCATCCTACAGAAACAGACTTCACCTTCTACTCACCCTCACACAGATCGCACCAAAGGCTAGACTATCTTTTCGTGTACGATAGTCTAGTACCTGTCCTTGCACAATCTAGAATTGGTTCTTCTACCTTTTCAGATCATTCACCAGTGTTTATGCACATCCATCTGCAGGACTTGCCCAGAAGGGAATGGACATGGTGTCTAAACGAGACCCTGTTGGACAATTAAGATGAAGTCAAAGCTCTTACACAGCAATTACAATCCTTTTTCGACACTAACTCCACACCTGGTATGTCAGAATCTATCATATGGGAAACACATAAATCCTTTGAGAGGTTTGCTGATTTCCCTGGGAGCTAAAACTAAAAAGAAAAGGGAAAGGAAAGGCTAAGTTTGCTATCCCAAATCAGAACCCTAGAAACTCAACTCAAACAGATGAGCTACAGTACTTAAGGAACCAACTTAAAAATATCCTAAATAAGAAATTGGCAAAGAATATGATGTACTATAAGCATAAAATATATGCTCATGGTGATAAAGGGGGAAAATTAATGTCAGCATTAATAAAGAAAAGACAAGAAAAATCCTTCATAGCACGTCTTAATACCCCTAACGGTCAGGCCCTTGTTCATACTTCAGAGATAGCCCAGGAATGTTGCACCTTCTATTCCTCCCTGTATAACATAACCACAAATGACACACAGAACTGTACAGAAAAAAGATTAACATCTATACAGGCCTTTCTCACTGGCCTCGAACTACCTTCATTAACAACTGAAGAAGCAGAAACATTACTAGAACCTATACCTATTCAGGAAGTAAAAGAAACCTTACTTTCTTTCCCCTCTGGTAAAAGCCCAGGACCAGATCAACTACCTGTCCTGTGCTGCGGCTCCGCTCCGGGTCCAGCGCTCCTCTGGCTTCCCGGGCCGGCGCTGCACTGTCACCTAACTGCGTGCAGCGTCAGGTCATAGTGCGCGCACTATGTCCTGACGCTGTACGCAGTCAGGACAGTGCAGCGCCAGCCCGGGAAGTCAGAGGAGCGCTGGACCCGGAGCAGAGCCGCGGCACAGGACAGGTAAGAGAGGTTTTTATTTTATTGTTATGTGGCTGGGTGGGCTGATCTGAGGTCTGATGGGGGTGCCGCAGCTAAAACATACAAGTGAGCGCTTCCAAAATGGAAGCGCTCACTTGTATTCACTTTATAAGACGCACCGCAATTTTCCCCCTACTTTTGGGGGGGGGGGAAGGTGCGTCTTATAAAGCAAAAAATATGGTAGATATTAAAATATGGGCTAAATTAATCGCTAGACGTCTAACCAACTTACTACCTAAATTGATCAACCCTGATCAAATGGGATTTGTAAAGGGTAGAGAAGGTCGATTTAATGCAATAAAACTTATTAACTCTATATATATAGCTCATTCCAGCAAATCTCCACTTGTCCTTCTCGGCATTGATGCCGAGAAGGCATTTGATAGAGTCGTATGGGACTTTATGCATCATACATTGGAAAAAATTGGCTTTCCTGCTCCTTTTATTAAAGCTATCTTTACCTTATATACTCAATCAAAGTTAATGGAACCTTGTCACCTTCATTTAACATAACAATTGAAACCCTGTTACAAAAACTCAGACAAGATACTTTGATATTAGCTTTTACCATATGTTCTAAACCCCATTTAATTTCAGCATTTGCTGATGACCTCATGTTATCCTTATCTGACCCCGTCAAAGCCATGCCTCGCCTCCTTGAAATATTTGCTGAATATAGCTCTATTTCGAATTTTAAGATCAACTACTCGAAATCAGACCTATTGAACATAACCCTCCCTTCATCCCAAACACTTGCTCTGAAATCAGTATCACCATTCCATTGGACCTCACAATCGATTCAATACTTAGGCATACAACTACCCAGCAATATATCAGACTTATATACTCTTAACTTTCTGCCTCTTATGCACAAAGTACAAAAGCAATTGAAAGACTATAATTTTCCTTATATGTCCTGGATGGGCCGTAAGAATTTACTCCAAACCTATATACTCCCATTAATATTACAGATTATACCAATGCTCTTACCGAAATCCTTCTTTGACGGACTACAGAGAGCCTTTTCTTTCTTCCTATGGAATGGCAAAAACCCCAGATTGTCATATAAATCACTTTCACAAAAGAAAACCAAGGGTGATATGGGATTACCAGATGTCAAAGATACTATCAGGCCATTCATTTACAAAGATGGCTAGATATATATACCAACTCAGACACCGACATTACATCAGAATCGTACACATTCATACTAGGCCCAAACAAACTCAGAATTATGTGGAAAATGTCCCAATCAGATATCCAACAAGTCAACTCCAGCTTATTACAGGGAACGTTGACTGTATGGAGTTCTCTCTCTCGCTCTAAAAAATAATATGTGGGTCATTCGCCCTTAACACCAGGGGCTCTACTACCTATACTCGTAAATCAAGATATGGCATGTCAGTCTGATGTGTGGAAGATTCTTGAATCGTATACTATAACAGATTGTATGGCACTCAATAGACCCCCTGATCAAGCTACTCTTAAAAAGTTATGTTCTAATGTTCCTTTGAATTTTCTGCAGTGTGAGCAGATCCATAAAACATGTTCAAACTATCTATCTAAACACAAAGCCATTAGAGAACTCTCATGGTTTGAGAAACTAGCTCTCATCCACCCAAATACCTTTCTTGGTGCATGGGAAAAGGAACTGAACTTGTCTTTAACACCTGAAAGCAAGTCTTTTATACTACAGAATTCTCATGGTTTCTCCCCTTGCATTAAAATCCAGGAAAACCATTTTAAATTACTGACAAGATGGTACAAGACACCTGATCTCATGTATCAACAAGGTCTCTCCAATGACAGCTCCTGTTGGAGATGTCACTCTTCTACTGGCACATTGAGCCATATATGGTGGACTTGCCCGTTGGTCACCACCTTTTGGCAAATGATAGAGAAACATATCCGATGTTTTGAAAACTCAGATCTCTCTTTAACAGCTGGTCTGGTGTTGCTGGCACTGCCATCTGACAAATTCAAACCTTCCAAAACATCCTTGATAACGCACCTGATTGCTGCAGCAAAGTGTTTAATACCTTTAATGTGGCTACAACCCCTCCCACCCTCTGAATATCAATGGGTTGAGAAAGTAAACCAGATCTGTAGAATGGAGGAATTTACGAGTTGGCAGGTCCACAGACACGACCAATTTTTGATGATCTGGTTGGTTGCAATATATGAAAAAGAAATTATGACATGTAAAAGCTTTAAAAAACCTTATTGCTCCTTGATATTAGCTTGTTGGTATTTATATGTCTTAAATGTTGGCGTTTAGATGTAAATTGGTATGCTGTTTCGACAGACCTAATACAGTCATTGCATCCCCCCCTTTAACCCTTTCGCGCCCGGAGGTTTTTTCGGTTATGCATTTTCGTTTTGCGCTCCCTGCCTTCAAACATCCATAACTCTTTTATTTTTCTGTTCACATAGCTGTATGAGGGCTTATTTTTTGCGGGACAAGTTGTACTTTCCAACGCCACCATTTAATATTGCATATGGTGTAGTGGGAAGCGGGAAAAAAATTCCAAACCGGGTGAAATTGCAAAGAAAACGCTATTCCGCTACAGTTCTACGGGTTTCTTATTTACAGCGTTCGATGTGCATTAAAACTGATCCGCTACTTTCATTCTACTGGTCAGTACGAATCCGGCAATACCTAATATGTATAGTTTTTCCTGCGTTTTCATAGTGATAAAATAATTAGAAAGTTGCCCTTTTTTTTTTTTCCTTGTCAAATCTTGACCCCTATAACTTTTTGGTATTTATGTGTACAGAGCTGTATGGGGGCTCATTTTTTGCGGAACGATCTGAAGTTTTTATTGATACCATTCTGGGGTGTGTATGACTTTTTGATCACTTTTTATTTAATTTTTTTTAGAAAAAAAAAGTGACAAAAAACGGCAAATCGCCATTTGGACGCTTTTTTCCGCCGCACAATTCGCCGTATTGGAATTTTTTTTTTATATTTTAAAAGTACGGGCGTTTTCGGTCACGGTGATACCCATGATGTCTATATTTATTGTTATTTAGGTATTTATTTTTTAATTATACGGAAAGGGGGGTGATTTGAACTTTTATATCTTTTTTATTTTTTATATATTTTTTAACATTTTTTTTAATTTTTTTTCTACTATTTGACAGGTCAAATATGGGCTGATATATTGTGGCTTTTTTTTTTCTTTATGAGCAATTATGGATTTTATAGACTCAGAAATCCAAGAATTGCTCATTTCTTATCCTGGCCTGCCATCTAGTGGCCAGAATAAGAATTGCACTTTGAAAACTGTACTCCTCACCAGCGAGGATTACAGTTTTCATATGGTGTACAGACACCCCGATTGGCCACACGGGGTGTCTGTACACCACCCGGAAGCGAATGCTTCCGGGTTGAGACGCAACTAGATGCCATGATCACGTGTGATCACGGCATCTAACCGCCCAGCAAGACGCCGCCGATGAAGTAAGTAGCGGCAAGTCTCTGCTGTTAGAAACAGCAGAGACTTGCCGGCCATGACGCCCGCCGCACCCGCGAGCGGGCGTCATGTGCCCGCATCGCCCCAGCGCCGTACATGTACGGCGCTGGGCGCGAAGGGGTTAATTAATCGCCTTTCAGTTCCCAATAGGCGCAAGTAAACAAAAAAGTATATCAGCAATGTGACTACCTTGTTTGTATGTTTGATTGTTTATTGGATGCATCGGTTATTTCCCATTGTAAACTTATTACAAGATATGAGTTCTGCGTAACTCACTAATTGAAGTAACCACTGTTTCCTGTTTTTTAACACCTCAATGAAAACAGATTTGAAAATACTGACCGTGTGAAAGAGGCGATACGAATGCCCAAAATACAGGATTCTTTTTTTCTGTTCTTCTGACTACAGCAGTGGCAGTAAAAGGGACAATAGTGGCCCCATGACAGAGAAGGGAGGAGGGGCAACAGCAGTGGCATACAGCACAAGATGATAACATATCACATGATTAAAAAATGTTTCATGTACATATCAGTTGGCCAAAAAGTCAATTTGTAGGAATGGCCGTAGAGGCAGCAGGTGTGTGGTATCATTTGCGTGAGGACAGACGTTGGTGCTTGCAGGCAGCGACCAACCAACTACACATCAAGTCTCTGTAGTAATCCATTTTTACATCCCTCTCAGAAGGTCTAAAAAATGCCACCATTTTTGACCATTAGCAAGGGTCTAAGAATGTGGCTAGTCAGTAGTCATCCCTCTGCTGAATCCTGACAATGTGGCTGTCAATTAGCATACAAGACATTTGCACAAGTGACTCGGAGGGCCTCCCTGCCTCCATCTCCACTGCATACTGCCTGTCGGGGGTCATCTCTGTCTTCTTAGTCATCGTCCTTCAGCTCTCCATGCACCACCTGCTCCTCTCCGGTTGCCTGGGCAGATAAACCACCTAGTTGTGTATAGAATTCCTGGGTGTTTATGTCCTCATCCTCCTTAATGCTCAGGTGGACGTGAGATGTAGGTGCCACATCTTCTGTTCCCTCACTCACCAATAACATTTGTCAGCATTCATCCGGTAATTCTGCCAAATGACAAGTAAAATGGCCACCTCATAGGAACGAACGCCATGTGTCACACATGAGCTGCCACTGGCTAATGTGGAAGTTACAGTGGAGAGTACAGTCATGGCCAAAAGTTTTGAGAATGACACAAATATTATATTTTCACATGATCTGCTGCCCTTTTTATGTGTGTTTGTCAGATGTTTTTATCACATACAGAAATATAATTGCAATCATATTATGAGTAACAAAAGCTTATATTGACAGTTAGAATGAGTTAATACAGCAAGTCAATATTTGCAGTGTTGACCCTTATTCTTCAGGACCTCTGCAATTCTCCCTGGCATGCTCTCAATCAACTTCTGGACCAAATCCTGACTGATAGCAGTCCATTCTTGCACAATCAATGCTTGCATTTTGTCAGAATTTGTAGGTTTTTGTTTGTCCACCCGTCTCTTGATGATTGACCACAAGTTCTCAATGGGATTAAGATCTGGGGAGTTTCCAGGCCATGGACCCAAAATCTCTATGTTTTGTTCCCTGAGCCATTTAGTTATCACCTTTGCTTTATGGCAAGGTGCTCCATCATGCTGGAAAAGGCATTATTGATCGCCAAACTGCTCTTGGACGGTTGGGAGAAGTTGCTCTCGGAGGACATTCTGGTACCATTCTTTATTCATGGCTGTGTTTTTAGGCAAGACTGTGAGAGAGCCGATTCCCTTGGCTGAGAAGCAACCCCACACATGAATGGTTTCAGGATGCTTTACAGTTTGCATGAGACAAGACTGGTGGTAGCGCTCACCTCGTCTTCTCCGAATAAGCTGTTTTCCAGATGTCCCAAACAATCGAAAAGGGGATTCATCAGAGAAAATGACTTTACCCCAGTCCTCAGCAGTCCACTCTCTGTACCTTTTGCAGAATATCAGTCTGTCCCTGATGTTTTTTCTGGAGAGAAGTGGCTTCTTTGCTGCCCTCCTTGAGACCAGGCCTTGCTCCAAGAGTCTCCGCCTCACAGTGCGTGCAGATGCACTCACACCTGCCTGCTGCCATTCCTGAGCAAGCTCTGCACTGCTGGTAGCCCGATCCCGCAGCTGAAACACTTTTAAGAGACGGTCCTGGCGCTTGCTGGTCTTTCTTGGGCGCCCTGGAACCCATTTGGCAACAATGGAACCTCTCTCCTTGAAGTTCTTGATGATGCGATAGATTGTTGACTGAGGTGCAATCTTTCTAGCTGCGATACTCTTCCCTGTTAGGCCATTTTTGTGCAGTGCAATGATGACTGCACGTGTTTCTTTAGAGATAACCATGGTTAACAGAAGAGAAACAATGATGCCAAGCACCAGCCTCCTTTTAAAGTGTCCAGTGGTGTCATTCTTACTTAATCATGACAGATTGATCTCCAGCCCTGTCCTCATCAACACCCACACCTGTGTTAATGGAGCAATCACTGAAACGATGTTAGCTGGTCCTTTTAAGGCAGGGCTGCAATGATGTTGAAATGTGTTTTGGGGGATAAAGTTCATTTTCTAGGCAAATATTGACTTTGCAAGTAATTGCTGTTAAGCTGATCACTCTTTATAACATTCTGGAGTATATGCAAATTGCCATTATAAAAACTGAAGCAGTAGACTTTGTAAAAATTAATATTTGTATCATTCTCAAAACTTTTGGCCATGACTGTAGACCTGTCCATCTACTTCATTAAGAATTCATTGACTGCCATCATCTGCTCATACAGACAGTCTAACTTATGTATTGTTGAGTTCCATGTGGAAACATCGCATATCAGGCAATGTTGGGGAAACGCATTTTGCCTTTGCAGCTCAAGTTGGTGACATGGTAACATAGTAACATAGTTTATAAACACAGACAAAATGTCCTTCCTGTTATCAGTAACCATGGTTCCTATCTTCAGTTGGCGAGGAGACAGCCAGTGTTTGATTTCTTTATTGATGGTGCTTAGCAGTTCCTCCCCAGTGTGGCTCAGTTGGATTACCAGGTGCAAAACCGTGTGACAACACCAAGGTTTGCATAGGTGACATGCTGGAGGACCACTATGAACTTTTCCTACATTGGAAGTTGAGGATGAGGAGGCAGAGGAGGACATTGGTGCAGAAATCCCAGCATTACAACGCAGAGACACATTGCCATCACCTGGCCAAATTGCTGGTGTGCCTGATCCGGAACCAACCCAGTGGGCTTTGAACAACATATATATTGTCCTTGACCATAGTTGCAATTCCATGCACAGAGAGGCCCAAGTACTGGCCCATCTTCTGCTCAATGTATGTGTGCAGGGCTGGTACGGTCAGCTTGGGACTCTCCACTTTGGCTTGGCACAAGCCATCAGTTCTCAGAAATCTGCAAAGTCAACTACATGGAAAAGGAGAGACTGTAGTACCAGCAACTTAGCCAAGTGCACATTCAGCTTCTGCGCCATTGGATGAGTGCATGCGTATTGTTGTCATTTAGCAATTGCCTCAGTGATCGATTGCTGTAGAAACAAGTGATGAGGAGTATAAGGAGGAGGAGCATCAGGAGCTATAAACGTTCAAAGTCGATGGGAAGGAGCAACAGCTTTTGTCTGCTGACAATTGCGAACCCTGAATGCTGAAGAGGGGGTGCGGGCTGGCAGGAGATGCAGTGGTTGCTGCATCAGGCTGTAAGACTAACTGAGAGGCACGGTTTTCCCATGCCACTTTATGGCACCTCACCTTCTGCCCACACATCCTGCATACCACCACACTAACGTCCCACAACGACTTGCTGAAAAATTCCCACACTGGCGAGTATGGCATTTTCCCTCTACCACTGTGTGATGCTTGCCTGCTGCTACTATTATGAACTTGTGCACTGCTAGTGGGTTCCTTACAGGTTGTTTCCTGAGTAGCAGACAGTGTACCCATCCTGCTGCAGATCTCCCACTACTTCCACCCTGTCTCACAGGCACGCTGCCCACTCTTCAGTCTCACAAGCACGTTTCTACCCTGCTGTCTACGGGCACGCTGCAATCCTGCTGTCTCACAGCATGCTGCCACGCTTGCCTCCCTGATGATGACAATGCCCCCTCTTCAACTGGTTCCCACATGCAATTGACTAAATCTATATCTACATCGGTTTATTCATCACTTATGTCACCATCACCTGTCTCTTGCACTCGTCCCTGGCTACAGCTACATTTTTGCCACTACCCGTTCCTTTGGAGGGCCCAGGCAACTGTTGGCCATAGTGTACAGAAATTGAATCCGTAACATAATCAGTAATGAGATTGAATGGCACAGTAAATATAGATATAGATATTATTATATATATATATATTAGAGATCAGCGAATCTATTCGCCGATTCGTTGATTCGTGCCGAATCTTGGAAATTTTCAGCTGCGAAGCGAATCCGAATATTTGGAGATTCGCTCCGTTAAGATTCAAAAATGTTCCTAAGGCTTTCTACGCATTCGCTACGTACTTATCCGATAAATTGTACGCTAATGCTACGTATAAGTAACTCCATATGCTGTTGGGTACGAATTCAATTACTTAGCAAACTTTTACTGTTAGTTTGTTATTCGTGTGCAAAAGCCCGGGAAGAAAGTGGTCACCTGACCAAGTGGGCTGGGCTTGCTTTGATTGGCTCAGGCTCGGTCAGCCAGTGACGCATCACTTCTGCTGCAACTGCTGAGACGAGCAGAAGCACTGTGTGTGAAGTTTCTAAAGACTGAGACCTGTGTTGTTGAAATTGGGGTGTAATTGTTCAGGGAATCCATATTACACATCAGGGATACTGCACGGCAAGTGCATGGCAAGTGCAGGGCCAGTGCAGTGCTAGTAATTAATCAGGCAGGGAGAGAGATAGGTAAAGAGACAGGGAGAGAGACAGGAACAAAGACAAAGACCAGCTGCAGGGCCACAGAGTCAAGTGAAAAATGTCTGGAATGGATAAGCAAAAGGGGTCCAGTTCTAGCCAAAAAAGGAGAAGGTGGCACAGGGCAGCACTGCCAAAGGACCTGTAGCCGGAGCTTCTACTTGTAGTATTCGCAATACTTGGCCGGTGTTCCACCGGGCTAACCCACCAAGGCGCAAAATTGTAATGGAGGAGAAAGTGGATGAGGTAGTGGAGTGGATGGCACGCTCATCTCAGTCTCAGCTGGTTAATCTGCTGTCATCTGCTGATACAGTGTCCATATGTAGCCAGGGGTCAGACTCAGAGCGTTCCTCCTGCTCCACCATTCCTCTCCAACAAAGCCTGTCATTTTCGTACTCAATTTGTGCGCTCATGGGTACGTGTTCAAAGAAGTTGCGTACCTTTTAAAACTGAACGTTCGTTATTCGTGTGTGAATGTCCGCAAAACGCCACATAATAACGTATGATTTGTACGCAGATTTGTCGAATAGATTCGTAGAAAATACGAATCTTATGAAAAGTTCGACAAATGCTAAGCGAATAAAATTTTTAATGATTCGCTTATCTCTAATATATACAGTGCCTTGCGAAAGTATTCGGCCCCCTGGAACTTTTCAACCTTTTTCCACATTTCAGGCTTCAAGTGGGTCACAATTGTGAAGTGGAACAAAATTTATTGGATCATTTAAACTTTTTTTGTAATAATAAAACTGAAAAGTGGGGTGGGCAAAATTATTCAGCCCATTTACTTTCAGTTCAGAAAATTCACTCCAGAAGTTCATTGAGGATCTCTGAATTATACAAGGTTGTCCTAAATGACTGATGAAGATAAATAGAATCCACCTGTATGTAATCAAGTCTCCGTATAAATGCACCTGCTCTGTGATAGTCTTAGGGTTCTGTTTAAAGCACAGAGAGCATCATGAAGACCAAGGAACACACAAGGCAGCTCCGTGATACTGTTGTGGAGAAGTGTAAAGCCGGATTTGGATACCAAAAGATTTCCCAAGCTTTAAACATCCCAAGGAGCACTGTGCAAGAGATCATATTGAAATGGAAGGATTATCAGACCACTGCAAATCTACCAAGACCCGGCCGTCCCTCTAAACTTTCATCTCAAACAAGGAGAAGACTGATCAGAGATGCAACCAAGAGGCCCATGATCACTCTGGATGAACTGCAGAGATCTACAGCTGAGGTGGGAGAGTCTGTTCATAGGACAACAATCAGTCCAACACTTTACAAATCTGGCCTTTATGGAAGAGTGGCAAGAAGAAAGCCATTTCTCAAAGATATCCAGAAAAAGTCTCATTTGCAGTTTGCCACAAGCCACCTGGGAGACACACCAAATATGTGGAAGAAGGTGCTTTGGTCAGATGAAACCAAAATCGAACTTTTTGGAAACAATGCAAAATGATATGTTTGGCGTAAAAGCAACACAGCTCATCACTCAGAACACACCATCCCCACTGTCAAACATGGTGGTGGCAGCATGATGGTTTGGGCCTGCTTTTCATCAGCAGGAACAGGGAAGATGGTTAACATTGATGGGAAGATGGATGGAGCCAAATACAGGACCATTCTGGATGAAAACCTGTTGGAGTCTGCAAAAGACCTGAGACTAGGACGGAGATTTATCTTCCAACAAGACAATGATCCCAAACAAAGCAAAATCTACAATGGAATGGTTCTAAAATAAACGTATCCAGGTCTTAGAATGGCCAAGTCAAAGTCCAGACCTGAATCCATTTGAAAATATGTGGAAAGAGCTGAAAACTGCTGTTCACAAATGCTCTCCATCCAACCTCAAAGAGCTCGAGCTGTTTTGCAAGGAAGAATGGGAAAGAATTTCAGTCTCTAGATGTGCAAAACTGATAGAGACATACCCCAAGCGACTTGCAGCTGTAATCGCAGCAACAGGTCGCGCAACTAAGTATTAATGCAAGGGGGCCGAATAATTTTGCACACCCCACTTTTCAGTTTTATTATTACAAAATTTTTTTTTAAATGATCCAATAAATTTCGTTACACTTCACAATTGTGACCCACTTGCTGTTGATTCTTCACCAAAAATTTAAAATGTTATATCTCTTTGTTTGAAGCCTGAAATGTGGCAAAAGGTTGAAAAGTTCCAGGGGGCCGAATACTTTCTCAAGGCACTGTATATATATCAGATTAAGTATGAATTTTGCAGCAGGTGAACACTATAAATGCAGTGATATATTAGAAAGTCTGTTAAGATTAAGTCTGACCCACATTAAGTGTATGTATAACAGAACAGATTAAGCACAGTATGAATGGCGCAGAAGATAAACAAGATGCACAGGGTGATTACAATGAACTTGCACTGTCCCTGCAGTCTCCCTATGCTCTCCCTTCAGTCTCAGAAAACTCTCCCTACGACCTCCCTGCACTCTCCCTCTGAAATATTCTATTTTTAACTGTTTGTAACAACATTGTCCCTAGAACATGAGCACTTGTCATGTCTCTCCCTAAGCTCAGCTCACAGTGAAATGGCGGAGACTTTTTATAGGGCTTTGACATCAGGGGATCTGCTGATTAGCTAGCTGCATGGTATTTTAGGTCATATCGCATTCCCCAACAAATCAATTTTTTCCTAAACTTCAGATTGAATTTCGCTTCAGATGTTTTGATTCGCTCAACACTAGTTATGGCGCATACATGGGAAGAATGGAAAACATTATTATGGGTTAAAATGAAAATAAAATATCTATTTCCAACAATGTCTACTAGATAAAAATATCTTGCATATATAACAACAATCACAACAATTCATTTATATTTCCAAATTTAGGTCAAAAGCAACAATATAGTACAACCATCTGTTCAGCTGACCTGAAACAGGTGAATGATGAAGATAATGAAGAAGACAATAAGAGAACACTTGGATGATTTCCATGACATTGATGAAAAACAGTTATCCAGTATTGTAAACATTATTTTTGTCATACCCTGAATGTACAAGATGTAAACAATAAAAATAAATTCAAACATGTCAACTCTGTGATTTTATAGATGCTAGCATTACTATTTAACGGTAGCGGTCACCAGCAAATTCACTCCAGAATGAAGTACATGCTACGCCTACACGGCACTTTACCTAGTTTAACACTGAATTTCCTTGTGACTTTAACCCCTTCAGGACTTTGCTATTTTTCACCTGAAGGACCAAGCCATTTTTAGCAATTCTGACGTCACTTTATGTGGTGATAACTTTAAAACGCTTTTCCTTATCCAGGCCATTCTGAGACTGTTTTCTCATCACATACAGTGGGGAAAAAAAGTATTTAGTCAGCCACCAATTGTGCAAGTTCTACCACTTAAGTTCTACCACTTAAAAAGATGAGAGAGGCCTGTAATTGACATCATAGCTAAACCTCAACTATGAGAGACAAAATGAGAAAATAAATCCAGAAAATCACAATGTCTGATTTTTAAAGAATTTATTAGCAAATTATGATGGAAAATAAGTATTTGGTCAATAACAAAAGTTCATCTCAATACTTTGTTATACAGTATATCCTTTGTTGGCAATGACAGAGGTCAATCGTTTTCTGTAAGTCTTCACAAGGTTTGCACACACTGTTGCTGGTGGAGATGTAGCAGCACTAGCGATTAGAGATGAGCGAGTAGTGAAATATTCGAAAGTTCGAAATTCGATTCGAATAGACCGCGAAATTCGACTATTCGACCGAATATCGAATCCCATTAAAGTCTAGGGGAAAAAAATGCTCGCCACTTGGAAATCTCAATTCGACCACTTGGAGGTTACCAAGTCCACCCTGAAACCTCAGAAAAGGATGCCAACACTGCTGGAATGCAACTGGGACAGCAGGGGAAGCATGTCTGGGTGCATATAACGCGCCCAAGTCGCACTATTACGCCACTATCACAGCCTCTCAACAATACACTCCAAACACAATATAACTTCTATGTAAAGTGAGACAATACAAGGAAACCTTCTTTCCTCTACATTGCCATGGACCCCAAGCCAAACTAGACAAAAAAGAAGATAAAATTCTGCACCCCTTTAAATCACGTTGCCTATGACAACCACAGATGGCATAGGCAAGGGGGAAAGCAATCAAGCCATCACTATTTTTCCCTCTGTGCCATCCCTGCCTTGCCCAGGCACATGTCCCAAAACATCATCCACGCCCGAGTAACACGGTTACTGCAAAAGGCCATTTGACCACCAACACTTTGGTTTGAGGCCGGGGATGCTACATCTCCCTGACAGCACACTGGGTGAATGTTGTGGAGGCGGGGACGGGCAAACCTGCTACCCCCACCCAAGTTTTGGGCCTTGGTTCTGTCTGGGTTTCCGCAACCCTTACAAACAGCTCGGCAAACCCCTCCTTCTCCTTCTAGATTTGTTAAATCTGTCCACCACCCAGTCAAGTCCAGTCTCGTCGATAGCCTGCAGAAACTGCAGGGACCTCACTCTGACCCTCCTTCCTCCCACCCTGCCCAATTTTATCAACCCAGTGTTCCCACCCATGCAAGAATCGCAGGAGCTATCTGAGGATTTTGTTTGTTCTGATGCCCAAACACTGGAGCAAGCTCCATCTCTAGCTGATGGTGGTGTGGAACGAGCACTAAAGTGTAAAATGATTAGGGACGATGATGAGACACAGTTGCCAGCAAGGGAGGCTGTTGGAGCAAAGTGAGGCAGTGTAAGAGGAGGTGGTTGAGTATGACGAAGTCAGTGACCCGACCTGGCCCAGTGTCATGTCTAGCAGGTAAAGCAGTGGGGATGTTGAGGGATGCGTAGGACCGCAAAAGGCAGGAAGAGGCCGTGGGCTGGCCAGAGGCTCATGGAGAAGGCAGGCTAGAGCCCGCAGGGCCGCATCTCTTCCCTATAACAGGCCCCCACACAAAGCTCTCCCATCGAGGGCTCTTAGGTCCTTGTTGTGAAAATATTTTAATGAGTGCGCAAAGTTAGCTTGAGGTGAGCCCTCGAAAAAATTATATGGAGGCCCAAGAGGTGAGCCCTCGAAAAAATTATGTGGAGGCCCAAGAGGTGAGCCCTCGAAAAAATAAGTGGAGGCCAAAGAGGTGAGACCTCTTAAAAATTGTATTAAGGCCCAAGAGGTGAGCCATAATAAAAATTGTTTGTAGGCCCAAGAGGTGAGACCTCTTAAAAATTGTTTGTAGGCCGAAGAGGTGAGGCATGAGAAAAATTGTTTGTAGGCCCAAGAGGTGAGACCTCTTAAAAATTATGTGGAGGCCCAAGAGGTGAGACCTCTTAAAAATTATGTGGAGGCCCAAGAGGTGAGACCTCTTAAAAATTATGTGGAGGCCCAAGAGGTGAAACCTCTTAAAAATTATGTGGAGGCCCAAGAAAAATTGTTTGTAGGCCCAAGAGGTGAGACCTCTTAAAAATTATGTGGAGGCCCAAGAGGTGAGACCTCTTAAAAATTATGTGGAGGCCCAAGAGGTGAAACCTCTTAAAAATTATGTGGAGGCCCAAGAGGTGAGACCTCTTAAAAATTATGTGGAGGCCAAAGAGGTGAGACCTCTTAAAAATTATGTGGAGGCCCAAGAGGTGAGACCTCTTAAAAATTGTTTGTAGGCCCAAGAGGTGAGCCATAAATATTTTTATTTTTTTTTAACGGAGCAATTCTAAGGCAGTAAAGGAGGTGGAGGAGGAAATGGCACTTCATACAGATGGCACTTCACTTTTGGCTGCTTTCCACTGTTGGAGAAGCAAAGTCCGGGTCAATCCACTTGCTGTTCATTTTGATTAGCGTCAGCCTGTCGGTTGACAAGCGGCTGTGCTTATCGGTTATAATGCCCCCGGCTGCGCTGAACACCCTTTCTGATAGCACGCTGGCGGCAGGGCAGGCAAGCACCTCCAAGGCGTACAGGGACAGTTCCAGCCACGTGTCCAACTTGGAGACCCAGTAAGTGTAGGACGCCGAGGGATCGGGGAGGACAGGGGTACGGTCTGCCAGGTACTCCCGCAACATCCGCCGATACTTGTCCCTCCTGCTGATAGCGGGCCCCGCAGTGATGGAAGTTGCACGAGGGGGTGCCATGAACATGTCCCACACCTTGGAGAGTGTTCCCCTGGTGGCTGTGGGCCTGATCGATGTTGTGGGACTCTGCGAGACCCTCTCCTCTCTGCCGCCAGCGATGGTGGGTGGGAAAATCTCCATCATGTTCTGCACGAGTTCCCTCTGGTATTCCAGCAATCGATTCGTCCTCTCCTCTACCGGAATAAAAGAGGAGACGTTATCT
>ONZH01009506.1:0-27207 GCA_900303285.1 Rhinella marina
ATAATCCTTAAAAGGGTTTCCAGGATTTTAATTTTGATGACTATTCTCAGGATAGGTCATCAAATATCAGATCGGCGGGGGTCTGACACCCTGCATCCCTGCCAATCAGCTGGTTGAAGAGAAGGCCGCGCAGCCTACCCTTCATTGTTTACCCACTCAACGTAATACCATGTGCCAAATTATTATGCAATTTAAGTTTCCTAAAGATGTCATTTTTTGTTTTTCTAGGAAACTCATAGATGGTATTGTGTCTAAGGGTTCTGTGGATCACTACAATCAATCTTAAACACCTTTGATAATTAGTTTGCTAGGTGACCCCAATAAAAGGAAAACTACTTAAAAACGCCACAAGTTTCAAGCAATATCAGAAAGAAAAAGGATCTCTCTGCTGCCGAAACGCATCAAATATTGCAACACCTTGGAGGGTATGAAAACATTAGACATTTCACAAAAACTTAAGAGTGATCATCGTACTGTGAAGAAATTTGTGGCGGATTCAGAGCACAGTTCTGGCAAATAAAGGCATAATGAGGAAGGTTTCTGCCAGACAAATTAATCTGATTTAGGCCCCGTTCAGACGGCCGTATTTTTGCGGGTCTGCATTATTGCGGACCTGCAAAAATACAGGGGCCGTCCCGCGTGTGTTCTGCAGCACTCGGAACACACGCCAGGCGGCCCCATTGAAAATGCCTATACTTGCCCGTGCGTACGGACAAGTATAGGACATGTTCTATCTTTTCTTGCTGAGCTGCGGCACGGAGCCGCGGCTCAGCAAGATAGCGTGCCGCCCATAGAGGTGAACGGGCCCGCCCCTATTCTGCAAATTTGCGGAATAGGTGCGGACCCGTTCGCTACGGTCGTGTGAACGGGCCCTAAGAGAGCAGCTGCTAAAATGCTATTACAAAGCAGCAAACGGGTGTTTGAAACTGCTGGTGCCTCTGGAGTCCCGCAAACCTCAAGGTGTGTGATCTTCCAGAGGCTTGCAGTTGTGCACAAACCTACTATTTGGCCGACCCTAACCAGTGCTTACAAGCAGAAACTGTTACAGTGGGCCCAGACATACATGAAAACTAATTTTCAAACATTTTTTATTTTTATTTTTTACTGATAAGTGCCGTGCAACCCTGGATGGTCCAGATGGATGGAGTAGTGGATGGTTGGTGGATGGCCACCATGGCCAAACAAGGCTGCGAAGTCAGCAAAGAGATGGAGGAGTCATGTTTTGGGGTAGAAATATGGGGAAAGAGCTGGTAGGCCCCTTTAGAGTCCTTGAAGGTGTGAAAATGACCTTGTCAAAGTATATAGGTGGAGATTTGTCAAACTGGTTGAAAGTAAAAATGGTTGCTATGGGCAACTAAGGCAGTTCTAAATCACCCCCATAGAGTTTCTGACTGACCACTTTCTTCTGTGGTGAAAAAAGAAGCCTTTTCGTAGCAAATTCATCTTCATGCACCAAAATCCACATCAAATCCAGAATGTATGAATGATGCCTAAAGATTCAAACAATTCTGGTGGTCAAATACTGTTCAGTGTAAGTGCACAAAATAATGAATGAAAAAAGAACAATTTACCAATTGTCAATCATATAAATTATTATTGTGAACCTTGTTGTTGTGCAACTTTTTCTGTTGAACTTCCATCATCTTATGTCCATTGCTATTTTGGAAGTCAGTTCATTCCTGAAGAGTAAATAGGACTATACTAAAGCAAGAGTATTATCTTATATGAAGTAAGATTATATTATATGGGCAAGTGCCACTTTTTTATTTGGATGACAAGTCATGAGGCTAGGAAGGAAACAGTAACATCTATATATCAAGGTAAATCTGGTTACCCTCTAAAGTAAAAAAGAAAAAAAAAAGTTTTAGAGATCAATACTTGAAAAGAATCGGAATTGTTAGTTTTTGGAAAGTCACTTTAATGTTTTCTCCACACACAAGCACTTTTTTTCCCACTAAAAAAGGCCATAAAAAACATTTATACTGCTTGTGTTTTTTTATGGCTTTTTTGTGACTTTTTTCTCAAAACAAATTTGTGGATGACATTTTTCTCAAGTTGTTTTTTTTTTTTTTTATCCCACCCAAAGAAGGGGAAGAAGAATGAGTGCGCCTTAACTATGATGGGGTAAAAAAAAAATTGCGTGTATGTCTTGAACCTCTGTCGGAGTGGGAACGACACATGGCGACCGACCACCACGCAACACAGCACCTGCAGGCAACAAGACCCAAGCAGTCTATCTCCTATAAGTTTTCAGTTAACATCTGGAGAGTGGAGTTTTCATTAAAAAATACATAAAATAACACCACAAAAATCCAACGAGTACTGAAAACTCCACTTACAAACTGAAATCCACGCTGACCACACTGTTGGATGCCCCTTTGCACGATGACTTTGCTCTGGCATTTTTTGTTCATCTAAAAAGAGAAAACCGCCGCACTTGGGCGTTTCTTCCATGCTGTATGAGGTTTTTACTGGCATTTTTTAAACAAGCGCATGAACGTGTTAATGTTTTTTTCCTAGTGTTTTTTTTCCCTATAGAGAAGATTTAAAATGCCAGAAGCTTCAACATACTGTATGTGTCCTGGAATGAATTTTCCCCATAGACTGTCAGCTAATACCTCAAGCTGTTGTTTTTACCGCAAACATCACCACTAAAATGCATTTAAAAACCTAGTTGTGAACTCACCCTTTGTTAGATGTACATCTGATTTATAAAATGTGACTTTTTTGAATAACTGCTTACATTTTTTTATTGTGGTGTTTTTTATGGCTTTTTTTTGCAAACAACGCCTTACCACTACCATTTTATGCACCACAAGGGTCTTTGGGCCCCTCAGGCTCCTGGGCCCGGTAGAAACTGCTACCTCTGCACCCCCTATAGCTACGCCTCTGCTTGGCTCTGGAACGAAGAGCCGGTGCATAGGTAAGTGGCTTTTCTGACTTTCACTTGTGGGGCCATAAGTACAACTGCTGTTGGTGGTCAGACAAATCCTTTAATAAAAGGAGGGTAGTCCTAAAAGATAACAATGAGCTTATATTTATTAGGTTCCTAGTAAAAAGCATTGATAGGGCTGGCATAATGACATAACAATCCTCCTTTGGCATTAGGACTTTTGCAATAGTGTTGAGTGGAAATGTGACTTTATCGCTTCTCCAGTTTTTTGAACTTTGCTTCTGTAAGAAAAAAAAGAAATGAAATAAAGCCTTCATGAGCGTGATACTACAGGACACTATACACACTGCAGGTAATACAAAGATCCAGCAGGGGTCAGCAATCTGAGGCACTAGAGCTAAATCTACGTCTCCCAGCATGCATTCTCTTACTAGGGAATTAAGCATGCTGGGAGTTGTAGTTTCTCAACAGCCGGAGTGCTGCTGGTTGCTGACATAGTTGGGGGAATTTATCAAAGACATGTAGACACATATGAATATGGGACTAACACAGATGCCTTCAGCTGCCAAGTGCACATGTAACAGGTCAGCCAGTGTCATAGGTACAAATCTGCTGACAGAAGCCTTTTGATTGACAGGGCCGGCCAGTGTAAAAGTGATCGTGTCTGCCTGGCCCTGTCAATCACTTGGAGAGGGTGTGGCAGTTGCAGAGAGAGCAGAGCCTCTAGATGTAATGGTAACGCCCTTGTTGCTCATTTGCATATATTAAAACATAATTTTTCTCAGCAATGCGGGCACATATGAACATGGGACCAACACAGATGTCTTCAGCTGCCAAGTGCACATGTAACAGGTCAGCCAGTGTCATGGGTACAAAACTGCTGACAGATGCTCTTTAAAGAGGACCTTCCACCACTCCTGACATGCCTGTTTTAATAGCTCCATGCATTCCCCATGTAATAACAATTCTGGAACATCTATTCTTATGTCTGTATGTTGTCATTCCTTTATTATTTGCACTAGAAGTTATGAATGAATTGATATTTGTCTTCAGTAAAGTAACAGAGGGGAGGTGACCAGTTGGGGGTGTGTATCTGCACAGACTGACTCTAGCCAATCAGTGCTGCCATGTTCAGACTCTGCAGATACACACCCTAAACGTGTTACCTCCCCTCTGTTCCCTTACTGAAGACAAATAGCAATTCATTCATAACTTCTAGTGCAAATAATAAAGGAATGGCAAAACATAGAGACATAAGAATAGATATTCCAGACTTGTTATTACATGAGGAATGCATGAAGCTATTAAAGGGTTATTCTCATTTTAGACAATGGGGGCATATCGCTAGGATATGCCCCCATTGTCTTATAGGTGCGGGTCCCACCGCTGGGACCCGCACCTATATCGAGAACGGAGCCCCCGAAGTGAATGAGGGCGCACTGCGCATGCGCAGCCGCCCTCCATTCATTTCTATGGGGCCGCCGAAAATAGCCGAGCGCTGGCTCGGCTACTTCCGTCGGCTCCATAGAAATGAATGGGAGCGCACCGCGCATGCACGGCCCGGCTCCCATTCATTCCTATGAGCGGCGTGGGGAGCTGCGCCTGGTGGTGGCCGGACCCCCGGAAACCTGGGGTCCTCCAGGCGCAGCGCTCCCCGCTCCGTTCTGGCTAGCGATATGCCCCCATTGTCTAAGATGAGAATACCCCTTTAAAACAGGTATGTCAGGAGCGGGGAGAGGTCCTCTTTAAGAATTCTGTTTGTACAATGACAAAATGGCGTTAGCTACAAGTACAAGTCATTGGAACTTACCTAATCGCTTTGAATAAGCGTCCAGCTTGTACGCTGCATTTTCCAGAGATGCCACTTGCTCTTCTATCTGATTTATTTGTTCAAGGTATGGTTGGAGACTCGCATCTACAGGAATAAAACCAACAGAATCATAAGCTATCAGACTGTACATATATAAGACATTTCCGTCAAATGGCGCAGGGCTGACCATAGTAGCTTATATAACCTTTGGATCAGTAGTTCTTCCAGAATAAGTAATATTACTTTTTCTGACAATCAGAACCCGTTAAAAGGAACCTATCACCCGGTACCTCCCTATCCAACTGTCTGCATAGACAAACAGCTGTGGGTCTCCTCTTTTGCTGATCAGAGACTCCTTTCCAAAATGATGATACTTTTTCTTAATACGCAAATTAGGCCTTTAGTGCAATGCCTGAGACATTTCAAGAACAGGCAGATATCTTGTCAGTACAAGAAATCTGGCTGGATATGGCTGCAGGAAATAAAGGGTGTGCACTGTATCTCAACATTTAATGTTGTACTTACACTTTTTATTCAAGTCCTTGAGATTTCGACTAATATTTCCTGCAATATCTTTCATCTCCATATATTTCAAGCACGTGAGCTTATTCATATTTTCTAGAAGTTTGTAGTCTTCACTTGTGGCTGAAACAGCAATTTAGGAAACATTAAAAATTAGTAACAGAAGCCAAAAAGGTCATAGCAGCACTAGTAATAACCAGTCAGCGACTGGAAAACAGATCTTTAGATGCTGTGAACACAATCTTGGTTTGGCTTCTTCAGGCCTCTTTCACACGTGCGATACAGATCATGTCGGGGTCTGTTCACTGAAAAAAACTGATGGTTTTGCATGAAAGCTGAATCTTTTTTTACTGAGATTGCGTTCAGTGATTCAGTTTTGTCCGTCCGGCCTGCAGACGATTTGCACTGGTTTTTTACACGTGAAGAAAAACTGAATAATAACACCCAGCATCTTCTAGCAACCATCAGTCAAAGATGGACTGCACCCGGAAGACATGCACGTGCTATCATTTTTTTTTTTCCCACTGACCCATTGACTTGAACGGACCAGTCCTGAGTGAGAAACAGATGAGGATAGAACATGCTGCAATTTTTCCTGAACAGACATATGGTCAGTAAAAATGACGCCCATGTGAGTCAGGATTAAGTCCAGATACTGTCTGTGCACAAAATGGGATGAATCTAGACAGAAAACTCACTTGTCTTTTTGTCAAACCCCCCTTCTCGGGCAGACCTGTGAAGAGAAGCATACTTACCTGCTTCCCATAGCTGGCTCCCGGCTCCTTCTCCTCCTAGCCTCGGCTGCTCTGCTGTGCTACCAGGATATAAACCTCAGTTTTGACCCACTGCAGCCAATCATTGGCTGCAGCAGTGACCTGCTCCCTTTGCATCACGTGACTATTTGACATTTTATTTAACGCAAGGGCAGTAGGTCACCACTGGGTCCAGCGATTGGTGTAGAAAGGTCTACATCCTGAGTGCAGAAGAGCAGTCAAGGCCGGGGAGAGAAGGAGCAGGGAGCCAGCACAGAGAAGCAGGTAAGTAGGCTTCTCATCACAGGTCCCCCAAAGGTGCACAACTCCTTTAACTAGACAGTTCAAAAAGTGGTCATATCTTTGTTCTTCTGGGGGTTTACCAAATGGACCTCACATATAGACAGGGATTGGCTTTATTATGAGAGAACTTATTTAACCCTTTCAGTACTGGAGGTTTTTTCGGTTATGCGTTTTCGTTTTGCGCTCCCTGCCTTCAAACAGTCATAACTGTTTTATTTTTCTGAAAGCCGTATGATGTTTTTTATTTACAGCGTTCGATGTTCATTAAAATTGGCCAGTTGCTTTCATTCTACTGGTCATTACGAATCCGGCGATACCTAATATGTATAGTTTTTTTGGCATTTTGATAAACGCAAATAATTATAGTGATAAAATAATTATAAAGTTGGACATTTTTATTTATTTATTTTTTGTTGTCATATCTTGACCCCTATAACTTTTTGGTATTTATGTGTACGGAGCTGTATGGGGGCTCATTTTTTTGCGGGGCGATCTGAACTTTTTATTGATACCATTCTGGGGTGTGTATGACTTTTTGATCACTTTTTATTTATTTTTTTTTAGAAAAAAAGCGACAAAAAACAGCGAATCGCCATTTTGACGCTTTTTTGCGCCACACAATTCGCCGTATTGAATTTTTTTTTTATATTTTAAAAGTACGGGCGTTTTCAGTCACGGTGATACCCATGATGTCTATATTTATTGTTATTTAGGTATTTATTTTTTAATTATACGGAAAGTGGGGTGATTTAAACTTTTATATGTTTTTATTTTTTATATATTTTTTAACATTTTTTTAAGATTATTTTAAAGCTCAAATATGAGCAAATAGATTGTGTTTTTTATTTTTTCTTTATGAGCAATCGGGTTTTTAATTTTGAATTAAAAACCGAATTTGCTCATTTCTTATCCTGGCCTGCCATCTAGTGGCCAGAATAAGAATTGCACTTTGAAAGCTGTAAACCTCATCAGCGAGGTTTACAGCTTTCAGATCGTGTACAGACACCCCATTTGACCACATGGGGCATATGTACACCACCCGGAAGCGAACGCCAGCCATGCACGTGCGAGCGGGCGCCATGTGTCCGGAACACCCGCGCTGGTATCCTAACGGTTAAAGGTATATTCCTATGACAGACGTTTATGGCATGTCCACAGTACGTGCCATAAATACCTGATAGAATCAGGTCATACCTCTGAGACCCACATTTCTTTTGAGAACGGGGGTATCACGATCCCTTTCTCGTCTTGTGAGGCGGCCAATTTATTCAGACGGGCTGAATGGAGAGGTGTCCAGACATCTATGTGGGTATCTCCATTCACTTCTATGGGAGTTATGGAAACAGATAAGCATGTCTATAATAACAGATATATGCCACTTACCTATGAGCTCACCGGTGAGATAACATGACATTTTACTAAACATATCCTTGCAAAGCTCATTGATATCCGCTTCTGGTGGCTCCACTGCCTCTTCTGCCGTTTCGACTGTAGAATCATCTAAAGTGCATGAAATATATTTGTAAGGATTATTACGCTAAAGTTCATCAATCATATTAACAAGACTCAAATGGGTTCGGCCAAGTTTTTTAAAGGGCATCTGTCATCAGTTTTGTACCTATGACATTGGCTGACCTGTTACATGTGCACTGGAGGCATCTGTGTTGGTCCCATGTTCACATCGGAAAAGGTCAGGAGAGATGACGTTTTCACCGGCTGGCCCTCTAGGTGTAATGGTAACGCCCCCGTTGCTCCTAGAGTCTCATTTGCATATATTAAAACGTCACTTTTTTCAGCAATGCGGACACATATGAACAGGGGACCAACACAGATGCCTTCAGTTGCCACGTGCACATGGTCAGCCACAGGTACATTTTTGCTGACAGATGCACTTTAAAAGTTATCCGCTATCCACAGGAATCGAGTGGCAAGTCAAACGTGTGCTGGAGTATTCATTCTCTATGGGACTGCCAGACATAGCCAAGCTCTGTACTCTGCTATTTTTGGCAGTCCTATAGAGAATGAATGAAACAGAGAGTACATGTTAAACCTGCCAATCCATCAGGACTAGGTAAATAGGGCCCCTCTGCTCTTGGGATCAGTTGGACCCCAATGATCGGTTAGTCATCCCCTATTCTGAAGATAAGGGACAACTTCTGAAACCTAGCACAACCAGAAATGGAAGAAGTGATTGTAGTTATAAGCTGGCCATACACCATAGACAACTATGCCATAAGGCAGGGTTGGGGAACCTTTTTGCCTCCGAGGGCGATTTGGATACTTGTATCGTTTGTGGGGGCCATACATAATTCTCAACTTAAAAATTTGACTGCTATATTTGGTCAAACATATTAGTGACTTAGGGGTAAGTTACAGAAAAATAGTGCTTCAATTTTAAAAAATCTAGAGCGCTTTATTTATGCAGCACAAAATGGCGCCTGCATTATATATTACATATAGTACAGACGCCAGTTTAACCAAACATAGCAGTCTACTTTTAAAGATCAGAATATTATGGGGGTCCAGAGAGGGGTTCACCCAGCTTTCACTCTCCCTGCCTCTGTCCCGGCCTCTTCCTTCGCAACTGTCCCTGCCTTTCTCAGCCTCACATCTGCCCACCACCTCCATCAGCCTCCTCCAGCCTACATCAGACCTCCCAGCCTCATATCAGACCCCCATCAGAACCCTACCTAGCCTCAGATCAGACCCCATCAGACCTCCCAGCCTCAGATCAGACCCCCATCAGACCTCCAGCCTCAGATCAGACTCCCATCAGACCTCCCAGCCTCAGATCAGACCCCCATCAGACCTCCCAGCCTCAGATCAGACTCCCATCAGACCTCCCAGCCTCGATCAGACCCCCATCAGACCTCCCAGCCTCAGATCAGACCCCCCAGCCTCAGATCAGACCCCCATCAGACCTCCCAGCCTCAGATCAGACCCCCCAGCCTCAGATCAGACCCCCATCAGACCTCCGAGCCCTCAGATCAGACCCCCATCAGACCTCCCAGCCTCAGATCAGACCCCCATCAGACCTCCCAGCCTCAGATCAGACCCCCATCAGACTCCGAGCCTCAGATCAGACTCCCATCAGATCGCCCAGCCTCAGATCAGACCCCATCAGATCAGCCCCCATCAGACCTTCCCCACCCTCAAATCAGGCCCCTATCAGACCCCCCGGGCAATGGTGCCAGATCAAACAATTAAAATAAATAAACTTGTCTCTCCAGCTCCGGACGGCGCTACCACTTGGCAGATTCACGGTACCCTCCCTGGTCTTCTTCCCGCCGCGCTTGTACTGTGACCTGACAGCGCACAGCGTCAGGTCATAGTGTGCGCCTACATGCACTACGTCCTGACACTGTATGTGTCAGGACACAGAGCGGGGTCGGAAGAAGACCAGGGAAGGTGAGTACAGCCAGGGCAGTGCTGTTCTCACCTTCTCATGACTCCCGCATGCTAATGGCCACTTCCATAATGGAAGCAGTCATTAGCATTTTCACTATATGCTCTGGCCGGGGGCCACATGAATTGATCCCACCCCTACTATAAGGTAAATCATTTGTATACAATTGGCGAAATCGATCCACTCATTGATTGTGATGAAGACATGCTTCAATAGTTTTCATCATGCCAATGCAAGCTACTGCAATAACTAAAAACAAATCAAATATGGCAGACTGACGGCATCTGTCACACTTGCACTCTGGATATGTGCACATAGTCAGGGTAAATTGGCCTCTAGAGACATTTGCATTATCTAGTGCATGTCCAGCTTTAGGCTATTAGAAGTGCACGTATTACTGGTCATATACTAATTAATTCTCTTGATTTTGCTTTGCGGCCGCTTTAGTTTCAGGCAATGCTGGAATGCAGAGAGATCACCGGGAACAGCCTGCTGGATTTTAAGCACTAGTATAAAACTAGTGTAATATGTTTTAACAGTGAAAAATGTCTAGTTCTCCTGTTATTAGCTGTGTACCAGAGACTGCAGAGCTATGTACGCAGGTTATAGCTAAGCCCAAGTGCTTCATTCACAAGCATACAGGTCAGTACTGTAATATCCTTCATCATCCTGGGGCTGATTCTGAGTGAGTAAGGTTAGGAAGTTGATTCTCCTCTACTTTCTGATTGTGTAGTGGATGGCAGCTAGTCTCCACCAACCATGTCTGAGAGAACTGCAAACCAGATATTCAGCAAAGACAGCTAAAAATTCTGTATAAAAGTGATATAATGGCCACAAATAGAGCCCATGGATGATGTGGCCATGTACACACACTGTACTACTTATTAATGCAAAGTTTGTTGAAAGCTCAGAGGTTTTTTGATACGTTTATACTGATGACCTATGCTCAGGATAGGTCATCAGTATCTGATCTGTGGGGGTCCAACACCCGGAATCCTCACCCATCAGCTGTTTGAGTAGGCACCTGAACTCGCAGTAGCACCACGTCCTTCTCCCTGCTCACCAAGCACAGTGCCGTACATTGTATAGTTTCAATGGGGCTGAGCTGTGCCTAAGCCATGTGACCAATGAACCTGACGTCACATGGCCTAGGCTAAGCTGCAAGAAGGCTGCGGTGCTACTGCGAGTGTTGGTGTCTTCTCAAAGAGCTGAGCGGTGGGGGTCCGGGTGTCAGACCCCCACCGAACAGATACTGATGACCTATCCAGAGGATAAAGCATCAGTATAAAAGTCCCAGAAAAACCCTTTAAGGAACAAATGACTTCATACTTCACCTTGTGATGTTGGAGGCTGAGATGCAGGAGTCGCTACTACTGACTGCTCCTCTGAAGATAACTTCTCTGCTCCCCCCGGTTCTGTCATACCAAGAAATGCTTGTAGTGGCCTTGAGAAGAAATAATGTTCTGTGGAAAATTACATTTTGATTACTGTAGAAAAACAAACAGCTAGTAAGATAACATCAAGAACATAGTATGAAGACTTATTCATGGCTTGGTGTTTTATACTCTTTGTTGAGTCCCTGCAAATGAGCCCGAAAATTTCCCAGAAAAAGAGATTTTTGTGTAATTAAATTATCAAACTTACAATTTTAAAGGGGTTGTCCAGGATTAGGAAAACATGGCTGACTTCTTTCAAGAACTGCTTCATACCTGTCCGCAGGTAGTGTGAGGTATTGCAGCTCCATTCACTTCAATGAACCCATTGGACAGGGGTGGCACTGATTCTAGAAGAAAGCAGCCACGTTTTCCTAATCCCGGACAACCCCTTTAAGTTAAAGGGTTGTTTTTTTTTGTTTTTTTTTTGCAAAATTGCGAAGCAACACACATTCAAATGGTCATGTGACCCTATCACCTGCAGTGTCTTCTGGGCATACACAAGTACATACAGCACAAGAGCCCATGGATTACATATGGCAGCCGGCTGGGAACAGAAAAGCAGCAGACTATTGGTGACAGTGGATGCGGTTTTTCTAGTCACACCAGTGGTATTCACATCTTCTCTAACTGGTAAATAACTATGGTATTCCATCGCTCTATGGTCTCTGAGAATGAAACTGGTTCAGTGCTGTGGCCCCTTCCCTGCACAGCGGGCCCATTCACTTGTGCTGCAAAACCCCTAAAAAGCCAGGTGGCCGGACACCGCTGTGCAGAGAAAGGGATATGGCGTTACGTCACACCGTCAGTATACGTTCTTGGGTATATCAGTCTTTATAATGCTCCTGTACCTGGGAAATGGTGAACCACCCAGTATAGGAACAATAGAGCAAATGGTATGTCTGATTCTTACAGAAAAAGGATGAAAAGACTAATAATTGGTATAAAATGACAACACAGAATGGTTTACTAAGACAGGACGCAGAGCGCTGCAGTAAAGGGCGATAGTATCATAAAACTGACATAAGCCTTTTGGCAAGCGTGAACAGACTGGGCGCACATTGCCTCCAAATCTTATTATTCTGTCTATAGTAAATGTCACAAGATAAAGAAATGTCACATCTCACAGAGCGAGAATGCTACATTTTGGCAAAAAAAAATAAAAAATCTGATTCAGAAAGTCAGAATTAAGTGGAAAAAAAGTGAGATTAGTGACATGTGTATCATGGGTTATACTCCACATCTGTCTGCCTCTGCTATTCATTTCAATAAATGACCTCCTGATATATTATTACTATTGTGAAATATCAGCGCTATGGATCTTGTAGGTTTAATGACTGATGGCCTAATCCTCAGGAGCTCAGTGGTTAGCACTGGCGCTGGTGTCCTGGGTTTAAATCTGATCAAGGACAACATCTGCATGGAGTTTGTATGTTCTCCCTGTGTTTGTGTGGGTTTCCTCCCACACTCCAAAGACATACTGATAGGTAAGGCTACCTTCACATCTGTGTTGTACTGGCATGCACAGGTTTTTGTAGGCAATGGGCATCCGGTGGTGCACCGTCCTGTCCAGCTATGCCAGATGTGGAAATAGCCTTACTTAGACTGTGTGCTCCAATGGAGACAGAAAGCAATAGTAGTGTCTGTAAAGCACTGTGGTATATGTCAGCACTATATAAGTAAGGGGTTGTTCACATATCAGTTATTTGATCAGTTATTTCCATCAGTTATTGTCAGCCAAAACCAGGAGTGGACACTACACAGAGATCAGGTATAATGGAAAGATCTGCACCTGTGTTTTTGACCCGCACCTGGTTTTGGCTGACAATAACTGATGGAAATAACTGATCAAATAACTGATGTGTGAACAAGCCCTAAGTAAGGCTGCGTTCACATCTGAGATCGAACACAAATGCCAGCTGTTGGCCAGACAAAAAAAAAAAACATTGCATGCAATGGTTTTTGTTTGGCTGTAACCCGGCATTTATACCAGAAATCGGCCAAATCACCCCCGGACCTCACCGCAGTCAATGGGGATCTGGTGGCAAAGTAGAGGATCCAGCAGGCTCCTCTGTGCCGGACCTAACGGAGATGTGAACGAGGCCTAAAATACATTTTTAAAAATCAATATCAAATTGGTGAGGTTCCACCTCCTGGCACCCCCACAATCAGTACTTTATAAGGGGCCTGTGGCACTTTGTGGGCACTGCAGCCTCTTCAACATTTACCTCAGTTCATGTATCTGCATGCTGTACATATACGTATGTGTAGCCGTGCAGGGTACTGTAGCTTTGTCCCATTTGAGCTGAAATACTCTGCACCACTGATACTAAGTAGATGCTCTGCAGGTCGACGCTCAGCGGTAGACATTGACGAGGCTGCAGAATTTATACAAACAGTTGATGTGTTGGGGTGCTGAGAGTTGGATCCTCACCGATCTGTAGAACATGAACATTCTTATCTACTAATAATAAAAATTGAGTGTTGGCTCACTATGGGGCACATTTATTAAGAGCGGTGTTTTAGACGCCGGTCTTAAAAACCCTTGAGCTGGCAATGGTTCCGCCGAAATGTTGCACCACAATCTGCTCCAGAAATCCGCCTAATATAGACGTATTTCAGCTTGGTAAATGACCCCCTATGTCTTTTTCTTGGCCTTTTGGTTTGTGAAAAATGCCATGGATTTCATGCAGTTCTTACAAACATTTTTGGGAGTGGCTTTTTTTTAGTTTACAAAGTGTTAATGCTTTTTTTTTTTAAAGACTTTATTCCTATACAGAAATCTATTGGAAAGCGCCTGAAAATACGTGACAGCTAGAGCATGCCTCAATTGTTTTTAAAAAATGCCAAGGGACAAAAAATGCCAGGAAAATCATCATAAAACATCACAGACAAAAATACTCATTGTTATAGGCCAGTGAATGGTTCCGTATACGGGCCGCAAAAAATGGAAATGACTCCATACGTCCACGTGGCCCTTCTGCAAAGAAGTAGAACACGTCCTATTATTGTCCGCATTATGGACAAGGATTGAACTCTTCTATTAGGGAACGGCCGCTCCATTCCACAAAATGCGGAATGCACACAGCCGGTATTAGTGTTTTTCAGATCCGCAATTTGCAGACCACAAAACATTCATGAGCCCTGACACAGGACAGGAAGTCAGTGACTTCTCTATTCATTCCTAGGAGACTGACACTGAGGCTCCCATAGAAATACACAGAGAAACTGTCTTCCTGTCCACACATTAGATGCTGTGACATATGGAGAGTCAGAGTGTTGGTCACATGACACAGATGAGGATCAGAAGGTAGGATATAACTCCCAAATACAGTCACTGGTAAGAAAATTACCTTCACTACAGTTTACATCACGTACCTTTCTCACCGGTCAGAGAATACAGATTTTTGTGAGAGTGCTTCTTTGGAAACTACATTAAAAATGCAGCATTTTTGCACAAAAGACGTAGTTTGAAATCACCCTAAATGTGTTCAAAATGCAAACTGATAAAACTTGCTGATATCCTTTCCTTATGAGAGCAGCTGTTATTTCTGCTTTGGTCTCCTTCACTTCTGGGTTTGTTCTGACACAGTGAGGGAGCTTCCCCTTTATCTGTACTGGCACGTGTGTGATTCTGGCAGCGGGGACATGGAGTTGACAACCGCTGGGGTCCTACCCCTAATCTGTACCTCTGAACATAAAACCACCACTCACCTGTCCGCGGTCCTGCTGCTGCTTCTGGGCCCTGCAGAACCAGGAAACGGCTTGGTCCCATGACAGCAGTGATGCATCCATTGTTCAAGCCTCTGTGACCCCCTGAGGCCTGTGAGTGGCTGCAGTTGTCAAGGGACCAAGACGCTTCCTAGTCATGAGAGGACATGAAGAGACCAGGAAAGGTCCTCAATATCAGATAAGAGGGTGTCTGTCACCCAGGACCCCCGCCAAACAGCTGTTTGAGAAGACACTGGCGCAACTTTTCCTAGGCTGAGTGACGACATGTTCATCGGTCACGGGGCCTAAGTAGAGGTGAATAATAGAAGTGAATGAGGCCAAACTGAGATACCAAGCACAGCCGCTATACAACATACGGGGGTGAGCGACAAAGAGGCCGCGGTATACACCGGGGATCCGCAGTCCCTACTCAAACAGTTGATTGGTGGGGGTGTCGGGAGTCACACCCCCTGCTGATAAGCTATTGATGATGTATCCTGAGGATAGGCTATTAATATGAAAATCCCAAATAACCCCTTTAATGTCTAACTACTGTGGTCACTGAAAAAGTGTCAGCGGTACAGAGGACCACAATGCCACGTCACCTCATGCCACTTTTTCTAGCACTCTGTGGCATCTAGTAGACCTCAATGATCAAATATCAGTGGCATTCCCTAGCAATATGCCACTAAGGTCTGTCCCGTGACAAACCCTTTAACAATAGTAGTTAAGACACTTAGCCAGTGTCTGCACACGTGCGCAGGAAACCATGCTCCACGGTGAGACTCCGGCAACACTAAAGGTTAGGGTTCTCCTGGACTACAAAAATATGGCCGCTTTCATCCAAAAACAGCACCACACCTGTCCAAAGGTTGTGTGTAGTTTTGCAGCTCAGCTCCATTGAAGGGAATGGGGCTGAGCTGTAATACCACACACAACCTGTGGACAGGTGTGGTGCTGTTTTTGAAGAAAGCAGCCATCTTTTGGTAGTCCTGGAGAACCCTTTTAGGTATCATGTATATCACTATTGAGCCCACACAAGCTACATATCATGACATCCACAGCACTGGGTCCAATATTCATTGTAAACCGCACACGGTTACAGCCTGCAGTCAGCTTTTCCGTATTACACAAGCATACGGCCCTGGAGATCAGCATACACGGGAAATACGTGCGTGCCGCTGTATACCAACATCCACACCTGGCCGTCATTCTCACCTAGCGGGTAGCGGCGCGCTACTTCCGTATTTACATCCCGTCACGTGCTCAGACACGCCCCCTCCCCTAAAGCGCAGAACGTTAAGTTCGGAAGTAAAGGGGGAACAATCTCTGCTTTGCGGTGTGTCTGCGTTCTGGCGCCATTTTGGCAGTGCCCTTTTTCGTTAGGTTCAAGTAATAGTCAGTCTCCAACAAAATGGATTGCTAGTCGTGAACTCACCTTGTGTACTGCGAATGCGTAGACGATACGGGTGATCTGTTAAAGCACTGGTCTGTGTGATAGTCACCCCCACAGGGCGCTGGGGGCAATACAACGTAGCATGTCAGTGGTTGGAGCGGATCTTGCCCAATATAGAGCCCTGGCTGTGCCTGGCATGTGATGTCATTTCCTGAGCTTGTGACTTGCTGGTAAGACATAATGTGTGTTATTTGAGGGCACCGTGCGGCAGGTTCCTGTCTGTCTGAACTGATCCTAAATGCATGCTGTAGTATTGTCATTAGCACATTGGGCTGGCTGACTATACAGCCTCTGATAGTGGTTGGCATGGCTTCTTTCCTGGTTGTCTTGCATTACCCTCACAATACTGCACATGGCACCAGCTGGCACACACTAATGAATGCCCTCTGAGGGGTCATTACCATCATGCCCTCCAGCCTGGAATTGGCGTTATGACTTGGCCGTCGTTCATAAGTATGGCGCATCTACCATTTTTCTGGTGCACTTGCCACGTTTCCTGGCGTCTGATGCATAGACACATGCGTTGCCTCAGTGATGCAGACTGGATTTCACAATGTGTGTGTGTGTTGTGTAGCATGTGGTGACCTGACCTTATAACGTATGACCTTGCCTGTAGCCATGCCTCATTCCCTTTTCTGTTTGCTCGTAAACATTTCATTGTGTACTTAAAGGGACAGGAATCTTGTAAAACATGTTCAGCCCTAAAGGGGTTGTCCGATTGTTTAAAATTGCAGACCTATTATCTGGACAGTTCATTGGTATCTGATTGGTGGGGGTCCAACTCTCGGGACCCCCACCGATCAGCTGTTTGAAGAGGCTGTGTCGGCGAGTGCTGTGGTCTCTTCCTAGGCCAATGACGTCACGTATATCAGTCACATGGTCTGGGCACAGCTTAGTCCCATTCAGCTGCTAACCAACGGATGGAGCTATCCTTGGTAAGCTGCGTCAGAGCGCTGCAGCCGCAGGGTACATGGCGACATTTGTTGAGCGACAAAAGGGACAACTACACTGTACCGTTTCTTTTTTTCTATGGTGTTGTACTGCAATATGCTGCAACACAACAGTTGCACAAAAATCCAACTTAGATGTTTTTTTTAACGATTGTCATGTTGCAGTGCGACACCATAGACAATGTCAACGTGTAGCCCCAGCCTAAACAGCTGATGTGGGGCACAAATAGCTGTGGGTCGTCTGATTAAAACATTATTTCTCCATTCTCGAGTTGTGAAACTTTTCCTTAATATGTAAATTAGGCATTTGGTGCAATGAGGGCATCACCATTACTCTTCTTGCACACAAGCTCTGCTCCTTTCTGTGGTTAACCCCTCCCTCCCTATTTTAATTGACAGGGCCCGGCAGTGGCTAAGCAACGAGGGAGGGGCAGGCCACAAAAATGAGTGGAGCTTGGGTGCAACAAGATCAATGGTAACACCCCCATTGCACCAAAGGCCTAATTTGCCTATTAGGAAAAAGTATCATAACTCAGGAATGGGGCCTTGGATTGGCAAACAAAAAACCAGCATTTTAATCAGGTGAAACGCAACTATCTGTCTGTGCAAACAGTTTGATAGGGAGGTCACTGGTGATTGCCTTTAAATCTCTGCGCCTTCTGACCTTCATTATACATGGGGATGTGACTGATGGCATTCCCATTTATGTATATAGTATGCTGTAGCATGCTGATGGCAGTGCATTTTTTTGGTGACAGGTTCCCTCTAAATAAACATTTAGGGCTCATACACACGACTGTTGGATTTGGTGCAATGAGGGCGTCACTATTACCTTTGAGCTCCGCTCCTTTCTGTGTCAAACCCCCTCCCCCCCCCTTGCGGTTTTGATTGACAGGCCAAGGCAGTGGCTAAGCACCGAGAGGAAGGGGCCCGGGGGAGTGGCGCTTGGGTGCAACATGATCAATGGTAACACCCCATTGCCGGCAGATGGCAGAGCATTTCTTGGTTACAGGTTCCCTTTAAATAAACATTTAGGGCTCATGCACACGACTGTTGGATATTTTGAGGTCTGCAAACTGAGGAGCTACAAAACACGGATACCGGATAGGGGCATTCCGCATTTTGGGGAATGGCCAGTCCCTAATAGAACAGTCCTTTCCTCATCCGTAATGCAGACAATGATAGGTAATGCAGACAATGATAGGTAATGCAGACAATGATAGGTAATGCAGACATGTTCTGTTTTTTTGTGGGACGGCCATACGGACATGGAATGCTCATGGAGTCATTTCTGTTTCTTTTTTTTTTTTTTTTTTTTTTTTTTTTTGCGGCCTCATTGAAGTGAATGATTCCGCATAGGGACTGGAAAAAACTGGAACGGACACGGAAACAAATTACGTTTGTGTGCATGAGCTGTTAGGCTAGGGCTACACAACGACATTTGTCATGCGACACATAGGGCACAACTACACTGCTTTATGTGTCGTGCCACATTGATGTCGCGAGATAATTTTTATAATGTAAGTCTATGGTGTTGCACTGCGACAGTAGCAGAAAAACCCATCTTGGATGGAGTTTTTCCGACTATCGCGTTACAGTCGCAGCATGTTGCAGTGCAACACTATAGACTTGCATTATAAATATTGTGGCACGACAAATGTCGTTGTGTAGCCCTAGCCTTACACTGCACAGATGAGCAGCCAATTGTCTTGAATGAAGCATTCCTTACTGATAATTGCCTGCTCATCAGAAGAGGTGAGAGCTGCTTTTACATGAAGCAATCACCTCGTCCTCATACTGAATCATTGTTTCTAGGTCCCTGGTGTGTGCATCAGCCATGAATTCACCCAACGAACAAGCGCTTGCTCGCTCATCGGGTGATCGTCAGCCCCTCTACATGGGCAGATTATCGGGAATGAGCGTATGTACTAACGTTTGTTCCCCGTTATTGGCCCTCCAGGTGTGCGGTGTAAATGATGTTTGATAACGGGGGCATCAGTAAAGGGGGCGTTTTTCTCTGATAGGTTACAAAGCTTCTTCTATTCACCTATTGATTTATACAAAGTGTGTGGAACCGACAGTGACCACTGAAATATAAAAACATTTCCAATACTTTTGTAATGCGATTTTATTAACATTTCCAGTCGTTTTGTTCTCCAGTATTTTCTATGTAGGAAACATGCATTATTGATCAAGATGACTTCTGAAGCCGCCATCACTCCAGCTAAAAGCCGACTTCAAAACCCAGGATACAGAGACTTCTACTGGCTTCAGGTCGTTTGTGCAGGAGGTAGAACACGCTTTCCTATCCTAACAATACATAACTAAATGTTTTATGAACCTAAATATAAGTTGGTTGAACCAGAAGGAAGTGTCTGAAACGGTAAAAGAAATGCAGAATGACTGTAGGATAAAATGGCGGCGTGCTGTTAGAAAATACATTGTGGTGTCACGCCCCCATAAATTTCTCATGGAATTCTCTATTCTGAGGATTATCTAGTTGTTCTCCAAATGTCTGCATAGGGATGAAAAAAATACTGCACAATGGATCAGATCTGCCCCCATTGTCTCCACCTCTGGGACCCGCACCTATATTGAGAACAGAGCGGGGAAATGAACGGAGGGCGCACTGCACGTGCGCAGCCGCCCTCCATTCATTTTTATGGTGCTGCCGAAAATAGCCGAGCGCTGGCTCGGCTATTTCCGTCGGCTACATAGAAATGAATGGGAGCGGAGGCCGCGCCTGCGGTGTGTGCCCCCATTCATTTCTATAGGAGCAGTGGGGAGCTGTGCCTGGTGGGAAACCCGGGGTCCTCCAGGAGCAGCTCTCCCCGCTCCATTCTCTCCATACCCGCACCTATCAGACAATGGGGGCATATCCTAGCGATATGCCCCCATTGTCTAACACAGGAATACCCCTTTAAAGGGGTTGTCCGCTTTTGCTTTATTGATGACCTATTCTCAGGATAGGTCATCAATATCAGATCGGTGGTGGTCTGACTGCCGGCACCCTCGCCGATTAGCTGTTTGAAGATAGCACAGTGCTTGTACGTCGACATCTCAGCAGCGAGCAGTTGTCATTACTGCTCCACCATCCCTTTCACTTCAATGAGAGGGCTCCGTCCTATTCACTTAAACAGGAAGGGATCATCCCATAGAAGTGAAATGGACGGCTTAGGTGAAATTACACCTGCTCGCTGTAATGTCCATGGCAAGCAGGAAAACACTGAAGAGAAGCAGCACTCGTATGAGCACTGCGTTCTCTTCAAAGAGATGATTTTTTTGGGGGAAGCCTTGCCCGATCTGATATTGATGACCATATCTTGAAGATAGGTCATCAGTATAGCAAAAGTGGAAAACCTTTTTAAAAAAAGTGTTGAGGTAGGATGGTGGTATTCATGCAATATGTCATTGATTTAAATGGAAGTACAGTGCAAGTGTGAACAGAGCTTACCACTTTATTTGGGACAATATACAACCAGTCATTTGATAAAACAAACGTCTTCCACTACACTTGAATCCTATCACTTTATCCTGTTCTTCAGGTAGTCAGATATTCTCTTGTTTTAGTTGCGACTATAGGCTACTTTCACACTTGCGTTGTTATTCCGGTATTGAGATCCGGCAGATACCGTAATTAGACAAATCCGTTTTGATTTTGCACATCAGATGGCATCCGTTCCTTTAGGATGCGGTTGTGTAAAATCAAAACTGGAAAAAAAAAAAAAAACGAATCCAAAACTAAATACATTGAAAGTCAATGGGTGACGGATACGTTTTTCTATAGGCCTTTAAAAGAAAACGGATCCATGACCATTGACTTGCATTGTTTTCAGTGCTGGATCCGTTTTTAACGACCGGACACACAAACCACCACAGCTTGCAGCAAAACTGAATGCTGCTGGAACGGAAGAATCCTGATGCATCCTGAACGGATCTCTTTCTATTCAGAATGCATGAGATCTAAATGGAAACGTTTTTTTTCCGGTATTGAGATCTGGAAAACAACACAAGTGTGAAAGTTAGCCTTTAGAAGAAAAGAAGACATGGGCATGCTATCAGCAAAACCGTAGATCTTATGGACTTCTCCTGCTTGGTAGATATAAAGTAACGTAATATACCTTCTGTTCATTTTAATGCAGGCGTTGCAAGTTGCTGTGCGAAAACCACCATTGCACCTCTGGACAGGGTGAAGATTTTGTTGCAAGCACAGAATGTCCACTACAGACACTTGGGTAAGAAAAACGTCCTAATATGGATTTAATGGCTTTGACTCATTTTCTCATTGGTGGCTTTTATCATTTAAAGGGACCTGACGAAGCTAATGGAATGAAATGCCGGTTTACCACAGAGGAAATATTTCACACATTTTAACTTTGTTGTAGGAGTTCTGGCCACCGATTCGCCGTCAAAAAACTAATGAAGGTTACTTGGGATTGTACAAAGGAAATGGAGCCATGATGGTCAGGATCTTTCCCTATGGCGCCATACAGTTTATGGCATTTGACAAGTACAAAAAGGTATTTTTTTAAAAAATTTTTGTCAGTTTGTTACCGGTTCACCACTTGCCTCCTATACTCCCCTTGTGCACGGAAGGACCTGAAGAGCAGGGTCCACAGTAGTACTTCAGAGAGGAAAAGAAATTCCAGCACTTCAATGGAAAGTCTGTAAAACAATGTTTTTCTTATTTAGTCCACTTTACAATACATCCAGGGGCGGACTGGGAACTTGAAGTGGCCCTGGAGAAAATACTAAAAGTGGCCCCGTTTTGGGGTTGGGTCCAAATTGATGGAAGACAGATCCAGCAATACCTTATTGTGGCACATTATACCACCACAACAGAGCCAAATACCACAGTCCATCACAAAATACATCCCCAAAAACTTCCACTGGCCGGCTGTGAGGAGGGCTTGGCGGCCCCTGGGCATAGGCCCCACCGGGAGATTTCCCTGTAAGGTCTATGGCCAATTCTGCCCCAGAATACATCCACATGTGGGATCCAGATCATAACACTGACTTATGCCTTCCAGCAACTGCCTTAAAGGGATTGTCTCACTTCAGTAGATGACATTTATCGTGTAGAGAAAGTTAAAGGGTTATTCCTATCTCAGACAATGGGGGGCATATCGCTAGATATGCCCCCATTGTCTTATAGGTGCGGGTCCCACACCTATATTGAGAACGGAGCCCTCCAAAGTAAAGGAGGACGCACTGCACATGCTCAGCCGTCCTTCATTAATTTCTATGGGGCCGTCAAAAAATAGCCGAGCCAGATCGGCTAATTCCGTCGGCTACATAGAAATGAATGGGAGCGGTGGCCGCGCATGCACGGTGCGCTCCCATTCATTTCTATGAGCAACAGCGGGGGAGCTGCGCCTGGTGGTGGCCAGACCCCGGGAAACCTGGGGTCCTCCAGGCACAGCGCTCCCCCCTCCGAATCTCGATATAGGTGCGGGTCCCAGCGGTGGGACCCGCACCTATAAGACAATGGGGGCATTATCCTAGCAATATGCCCCCATTGTCTAAGATGATAATACCCCTTTAATACAAGGCACTTACTAATATATTGTGATTATCCATATTGCCTCCTTTGCTGCGCATGCGTGCCTATGTGAGCTCCCACGGTCCTGGCCACCAGGGAGGTTGGCACTTTTCCCTATAGTGTGCAAGCACGTCCACTGCTGATGGATTGCAGGGAGTGGCCGTAACCCCAAGATATGAGCAGTGTATAATGTGATGGAAAAATGAATCCAGCCAGCAAATGATGCAATATGTCTCAGCATGTGTGTGTGGTTTTTTTTTTATTTTTATTTTTTGGTGTGTGTATATATATATATATATATATATATATATATATATATATATATACCAAAGTAATTCTGCTGCTGTTGAAATCCCCAGATTTGTAGTCTCCAAGAAATTGCACAACTGTATATTAAGAAAGGTTAGTGATCAGCCATGCATTATGAGGAGCCAGATTTATCCCTAAACTCTGCCACTTTTGTGCCGTGAAAGCCGCAAACTGCAAGTTTGTGACTTTAAACTGCACAAAATTCCTGCCAGCCTCGCCACTTTCCTGAAAAGGGGGTGCGGTGAGGGAGGAGGTGAGACCAGTGGTTGCTCCTCATTTGTCATCTTCTACACTAGTTTTCTGGGGTAGAAGTACATTGAAATCTTCTCCAGCCAGGGCTGCCATAGATATCGGTGTGGGCGCACAGGCTGCCATATGCTGCACCTAATGTATGAAGAGGTGTACGAATCTATTAGCTTTCCTGTTATCATAGCCCCGTCTATGATAAATCTCCCCATATGCATTCCATATCCCACTGATCTCGCTTGTCTGGTGATGTAATAAATGAGAAGATACAGGCTATCCATGGCTGTACCACAGACATATTATTTATGTCGTTTCCAGGGTCACTTTTAAATATAGAAAATAATTGCCCTTTTAAAAAGAATCCATGTAATAGTTATTAAAACACAAAAAAGACAAGTGAAGGTTTTCTGAAAATAGTTTTTCCTTGTGATCTTCGGCAGTGTAGGAATGCAGTAAGGATTTTATCCCAAGGAAAACATGTTGACTGAAGGTTGCATGTTGTTTGACCGAACATCCTGAACTTTGTAACTATAAAATGTGACACGTGATATTCTGTCAGTGTTGTCATTACAACACTTATTTCTTCCAGCTAATCACAAATATCTGTGCAAGTAGCTGTTTATTGGCTATGCTTAAGTGAATCCCCCACCTTGTGTTATCATGTTGTTTTTAGATCCAGCATTTAGGGTTTGCTCATTTCTTAAAGGGGTTGTCCACTTTCTGATTACTGTTGACCAATGTGTTTGTAAGATGACTATATGGTACTTTGATGAAATTCTCTGCCATTTTCTATACTTCATAAGGTCTGCCTCCTTGTTTACCTTGTCTTGTGTGCTGTCCACACAGAGGTCCTGTCCATAAAATGGCTTCTGATGGAGGGTCATGGCAAATCACCTTCATGTGAGGTCTCCTCCATTCAAAATACATTGAACTTGCTGTGTGCACTTGCAGTGTTGGGATTTTGGTGCAGTGTGTTTGAATGGAGGAGGCTGAGAGATGACGGGTCACATGATCCTCCATCAGCGGACGAGACCCTTTAAAGGGAACCTGTCATCAACTTATGTTGACCTCACTGAGGGAAGCATAAATTAGTGACATAAATGCTGATTTCAGCGGTGTGTCACTCATTAACTAAAATTAAATGGTTGCTGAGAACCAGCATCATAATCATTGCAGCACAGGCCTTGAAAAGAGTCAAATCTACCCGAGAAGAGTCATGGTTATTCCTAATCTCCTGCTCTCCCTGCCCATCTACTGATGACTGGCATTTCTGTCCTAGAGAGAAAGGAAGAAAACTAGGTAGAAGACTGTCAGTCATCAGCAGATAGGTGAGGAGAGCAAGAATTTATGAATAACCAGGACTCTTCTCAGGTGGCCGTGACTCTTTTCAAGGCCTGTGCTGCAATGATTGTGATGTTGGTTCTCAGCAACCATTTACTTTTAACTTATAAATGACAGACCGCTGAAATCAACTCACCTGTCTCTACATTATTCTGCTGTTAGTATGGGCAGCATAAAGGTGATGACAGGTTCCCTTTAAAGGGGTTGTCCGAGTTATGACAAAAAATATATAGCACTGTAAATCTGATGGCAGCAATATTAACTAATTTAAGCAAGTTTTAGGCAAAAAAAATCCATATTTCCTTATTTTCCCTGGTTCTCTTCTGGTCTTTGTTTACATGCAATAAAAACAATCTCAGCCCCTCCCCCTTCTCCCCCCCTCTCTGCAAAGGGAATGAATACAAGTCTGAGTGACATGCTTGCCTGCTGAATACTCAGCAGCTGTTGTATGAAGTCCCATGTACAATGACCTGCTGATACACACAGGAAATTCTCCTACCTGTTCTGTACATACAATTCCTCTACAGCTCTTGTGCCCAGCTTTTGTCTCCTCTCACTGTGCAGCTATTTTTTGTAAAGCCTTGAGCCCTCAGTGTGTTCTGGCTGAAGGGGTTAATGTTTTATCTGAAGGAAACCAGGGAGACGCAGATAGCAGGAAGACCGGCAAAGAAGGTGGCCAGGACATCTCGTGTAGACTGTTATCTGAAACCTGAGGTTGTGAACGAAACATCACAGACAGGGAATAGTGACATCACATCATGTACCCTCAGTCAACTCTGAGAAACACAGCTTTAGAAACACAAGATTTATGGAAAAGTTGTATACCTGACAAATTAGAAAACATAAAGAACAAAAAAATAACACAACCCCTTTAAGACAGATTTTTATTAAGGGGGCAAGGCTTATGAATATATCAGACCACAGAATATCAAAAAAGCATTAAGTGCATGTAGTCATCTTAGCAAGTTCAAAAGTGGCAGTAGTTACAGCGACAAATCATATTTTGTCTGCATGTCACCACCACTAGGGGGAGCTTAGGAGCTGACTGCATATTGGTTTTTTGGGGTAAAAACAGAATAGATTAAGATCCTAAGCTCTTGTAGTGGTGGCTGCAAATATCCACCTCTATGAGAAGACCACCCAAATATTTGCTGCGACAGAGTCTCAGTTCCACCATATTTTACACATGCTATCCAATCCGCTTTGTGAAGGCCACTTTGCAATGCAATTTTAGATGGTGAACTGAAAGAGGTTTAGAAGACTTTTTAGGGGGTTGAATTTCTTTATCTAAAATCTCTGCATCTGAAAAAAAAATGCTGATATTTGTAACTTATTTAGATAAAGGCGAGGAAACTAAAGTCAAGGGTGGACATTCATATTAATGCGAGTCTAACAGGAGTTTTGACCCATTGAAACTGCTGACTGCACCATATAGATCCACGTGAAGAGCAAAGCTTTCAATCAGGAAACCACTGGATCTGTCACTTAGAGCATAAAGTAGGTGGGGGTTCAAGAGGTTCTCCAGGCTTTTCAATATTGATGACCTATCCTCAGGATAGACGGTGTGCAGAGTGCGCACGTGCCGTCTCTCTTCCGGCCCGTTTTCTGTCATACATACAGACATACAGCAGCGGACAGGAAGAGAGAAGGAAGACGGCACGTGCACATAGCGCGTCCTGAGGATAGTTCATCAATATTAAAAAGCCCGGACAACCACTTTCAGCACAGAGTCCAGAGAACTGATGGTAAAAGGACTGTCTCTTGGGATGAAAACTTTGTTGGGCATAGGAAAGAAACCTATCAGTTATAGTCTGGAGGCAGGAGAAGGCAGAGACAGCGAGTCTCCTTGGACTCGTCTCCCTTGGAGGGATGGGGTGTGCTGCAAGGCTCATCAGTACTTTAAAAGTACACAGAAGTTAAAGAGGACCTTTCATGGTTTGTAGTTAGTGTAGTTAAAAATACCTTTGGTTCCCAGGTTACCCCCGCTGATGCTGCCACCCTGCCTGTTTTTTTAAAATAGCACTCCTACGCCCCCTTTGTGCCCCCCTGTAGTTTTCATGCTCAGTATGTAAATACTGAACATGGGAACAGAGAGGAGGAGACGCCCGGGTTTCTCAATGGCCGTCTCCTTCTCCCTGGCTGTGCCATGATCCAATCACATCGGAGAGCTCCACAGCCAGGGAGAAGGTGAGTTTTGTTTTTTGTTTTTTTTTCTCCCTGGCTGTGAAGCTCTCCGCTGTGGACTGGACCGCGCTACAGTCAGGGAAGAAGGAGACGACCATTGGGAAACCCTGGTGTCTCCTCCTCCTGTACCGATGCTCAGTATTTACATACCGAGCTTGAAAACTACAGGGGACACAAAGCGGGCGTAGGAGCGCTATTCTAAAAAACAGACAGGGTGGCAGCATCAGCAGGGGGTACCCGGGAACCAAAGGTATTAACTACAAACAATGAAAGGTCCTCTTTTAAGGTGGATTTAGACGGGCCAACTGAACAGCCCGATTGTTGGGAAGGAAGTGTTCATTCCTGACAG
>ONZH01009507.1:0-69305 GCA_900303285.1 Rhinella marina
GCCTGGATACAAGAGAGATACGGCCTCTAGCCTGGATACAGATGAGATACTGCCTCTAGCCTGGATACAAGATGAGATACGTCCCTAGCCTGGATACAAGATGAGATACAGCCTCTAGCCTGGATACAAGATGAGATACGCCTCTAGCCTGGATACAGATGAGAGCCTGGACGAATCTAGCCTGGATACAAGATGAGATACGGCCCTCTAGCCTGGATACAAGATGAGTTATGGCCTCTAGCCTGGAACAAGAGAGATACGGCCTCTAGCCTGGATACAAAGTGAGATACAGCCTCTACCTGGATACCAAATGAAATACAGCCTCTAACCTGGATACAAGATTAGGCTACTTTCACACGACGGCTGTGTTTTGTGAAACACTAATACCGGGCCATGTGTGTTCCACAATTTGTGGACCGCACATGTTGCGGCTATCATAGAAATGCCTATTCTTGTCCACAATTGAGGACAAGAATAGGACATGTTCTATTCTTTTTGCGGGGCCGCGGCATGGAGCAACGGATGCGGACAGAACACGGTGTGCTGTCCACATCTTTTGCAGCCCCATAGAAATGAATGGGTCCAGATCTGAGCCACAAAATATCCTCGGAGCCCACCAAAAAAACTACTGTCGTGTGAAAGTAGCCTTAAATACGCCCTTTAGCCTGGATACAAGATGAGATACAGCCTCTAGCCTGGATACCAGATGAGATACAGCCTCCAGCCTGGATACAGGAGGAGATATGGTTGGGCATCGAGGTATACAGGTTCTGTATGGTATCCTGCTACACATTTGCTCACAGATTTTACAGCTGGGCCTGTAGATCCTGCACTCATGTAGGTTGGTGAAAGTGGGTTCCCAGCTGATTCTATAAATGCTCAATTGGCGATAAATCTGGTGACCGGGCAGACGAGCAAGTGTTGTAATCTGATGGAGACATTCCTGGGAAACCCTTGCTTTGTGTGGGCGAGCATTGTCCTGCAATGTGTTGGCTAAATGGCAATTGTCAGCCCTGCCATGAGAGGAACACGTGGTGGCAAGATGTCCTGCACATATCACTGAGCTGTTAGTGCCCCTCGTATCACTGCAAGGGGTGACCGACTGTCATATGTGATGGCTCCTCAGATCCTCACAGAAGCAGTCGAGGCAGTGTATAACTCCACAACAAAGGCAAGATTGAAGCACTCACCACCAGGCCTCCATACTTGTACTCGTCTATCAAGGAAACACAAACAGAACCTAGATTCCAGTCCATAGCAGTCCAATATGGTTTCAGCCTATAGAAGATCTTTACAAACAAAGGCGACGGTTGCCGGCTGGACACGTAAGCACCTGTAAATGGTCCAGACAGAGACGGGTATGTAATAAAGGTGCCACCTGTGCCTGGATGGTAGACAACAAAACTTTGGGAGCTACTAGCGCTTGTCGGCAGATCAAACGATCCTCTCTACTGGTGGTTTATATGGGCCGTCCGGAGCCTGCTTGCCATGTGTGCCCTCATGTAGCCGCTGCTCCCAACACCTCCTAACAGATATGTCAGAAGGACCTAGATGGTGGGCAGTTTGTTGAAACGACCATCCTCCTTCTCTAATTCCAAAAATTCAGACTCTCGAAGTCTGTCACTTGGGCAAAATGTCTTCAGTGCGTTGTAGAGGCATGTCTAGCAGTCAACTATCTCTCACCAAGAGGTACACTACCCAAAAGTAGCCTCTGAGAGTCTTGTTATAGGGCAGCAGAGGAAGCACTCCTCTTGTGACAAAACCAAACCTGTAATCATTGATATATCTTCCTGGAACATAACTGCATGGCAAGATTTGCAGTAATGCAACATTTCTATGTGGGTATTTTTTTCTGTGTGTTTTTTTTTAATATATATATATATATATTATATAGAGAGAGAGAGAGAGAGAGTTGGGTGTACATATTGTATAGAATAAATAGAGGCTGAAGTCATCATGGAGGCTTCTTTATGTTTAAGATATGCCAGCACCAGAAAATTTGCTATCTCTCTAAATTCAGCCAGCCTTTCCTAATGTAAGTTATTCTATTAATTACTTCTTTCTAACACTTTTATTAAATCCAATCAAGGTACTGCATCATTAAAATTCTGGGACTCGGTTATGACGGCTATTAGAAATTTTAAAGCCTAGTTATTCATACCTAGTGCCCTTAAACGTGCAGAATCCATGTACTTTACATTTTTTACATCTTTAATGTATTTGCCTGATTTAAGCAGGTTCTTCATCTCCGCATTATCCTGCTGTATGTAGGATGCACTATCTATATATACAGGATATCCAATTCCGTTTACTTATCACCGTTGCCTAAAAGTTATTGGATTCTTAATTAGTAGACGTTCTATAAAAAAAAAAGATGATCTTTTCTAAGTAAGTGAGCAAAAAGAAGCTTAAAAGCTTAAATTGCGCCATGAAAATGCATTCTACAATTTTCACATTTTTGGTCTCTCTCTCTCCATGAAACAGTCACGGCTTCTAACAGTAGATCGGTCTGGTGGCAGTTGAAGGATGGAACTGAGCATGTGCGTCCACCTCAGTGATGTTACTATGGTGGATGAAGAAAAAAGACAAAAAAAGACAGCAGGTGGCGCTGTACAGATACATTTTATTGAAGAACTCATTGGTTATTATTTAATTACATGCAATTATAGAAGTATTCAGAACCAGGTGCTGGTTGAAAAAATGTGAAAAATTCTTCATGGGACAACCCCTTTAACTGTCTATGAAGACAAATTTAGCTTAATGAGGACCCTTTACCTGTCCTGACATGTCTGTTTTAATATCTTCATACATTCCCCATGTAGTAGCAATTCTGCAGCCTCTATTCTTATGTCTCTATGTTGTGCCATTCCTTTATTAGTTCTACTAGAAATTATTAATAAATTGCTAGCAGTCTGCAGTAAGGGTACAGAGGGGAGGTAACCAGTTGGGAGCGTGTACCTGCACAGTCTGACAATGGCAGCACTGATTGGATAGAGTCAGTCTGCGCAGGTACACACCACAACTGGTTACCTCCCCTCTGTACCCTTACTGCAGACATAGAGACATAAGAATAGAGGCTCCAGAATTGTTATTACATGGGGAATGCATGAAGCTATTAAAAAAGACATGTCAGGAGAGGGGAGAGGTCCTCTTTAACAACTATGGGAACTTAAATTTTTCTCTGGTGCAGTGATGATGAATTCTATGGGGTCATGAATTATAACCACACCTTCTCGCAGTCTGAGGAATATGGGCAGAGCTGGCCCTATGGGTGTGACCTGTGTGACCGCAAACTGGACATCACAGAACTCCTCACTCCTGAAGGGGGCGCCAGATGGTTCCCACTCCTGGGCACCCGGATTATGTGTCTGGTTTTTAGGTGCCTCTGCCTCAATTGTATCTACGTGAACAGAATTCATAAGATTCTAACATCTAAATAAAGGCTTTTGGTCAGCTCCAGAAAGGGCAGAAGATCCTGCAGTTTGATCTGTCAGCCCCTGATGGTGGGGATGCACTTAGCTTAGTGCTCACTGGTCCCCCTGCCCTTGGCCACCTACCTGCAGAGACTGACAGTGCAAGCACCAGCAGTCCACACGAACATAAGAAATGGAACCCAGTCACACGAACTGGAACCCAAACAACCGCAAAGTACACAGTTCACACAAGACTACGGGAACAAAAACACAAGCAGATGTCTGGACCCCATGCGGAATGAATGCATGGTGGTCACAGGCAAAGTTGAAAACAGACTAGATGTCCTCCCCCGGGAGAACCCAGGAACCCTCTCACCGAAAGCATAGACTCAGACTAGCAGATGCCTGTTACCCATGTGGATTAGTCATGGGACGAACAGACAGCTGCACCACCAAACACAGAAACGGACAAGCAGATGCCTGTTCTCCATGCGGAATTTGTCCATGGGCCCACAGACAGCTGCACAACCAAACATAGCGACCTTGATGTCTCACTAGGAGACCACACAGAGAGCAGATGGAATATCCCCTGGTCAGGTGCATAGCTCCTACACCCAGCAAAGCTGGAGACTGACCCCTAAACGCACAGGTATGTAAAGAGCATTAACCCCACCAGAACCGAGACAACAAGGAAGGGAACATGCATACACAAGGAAAGTTCATACATAGGCTGCTGCAATTACACATAGGTCATACCAACCAGCCTACACGGAATCCATCACAGGCAGTACGCCCGAGCGCTACTAAAGCGAGCAACACGGCAACCCGTGTCACAGTGAACTACACTGTGACAGAAGATCTGTCAGCACAGTGTTTGCCAATGATTTTTTTTTCACACAATATTTTAATATCTGTGTCATGTGACTAGGAATTAGACCCACCAACTCACACAGCACCTTATGTGTGGACAGGAAGTCTAATGTTCTATGCATTCCTATGGGAGCCTCATTTTCAGTCACATAGGAATGAATAGAGAAGTGACTGGCTTGCTGTCCTGGGTCAGTTGGAGGTCTGGGAGTTGGTCACATGACTTGGCTATAATAAGAAGAGAGTGAAACCTCTCAATTTCAGCCTCTGATAAGAAAATGACATTCACTACAGATTATATCATGCACCTTTCTAACAGGTCAGAGAATAAAAATTTTTGTGGGAGTTCTTGTAAAAAATATAAACTGGTTTTCATACAGTACATGACAATCTCTTTCTAACAGAGCTGCAACCAGCACTGTACCTCACATGGATCCAGATATCTCCCCATGTATTGCTCCAATTTCAGGCCCCTCATACTTTCTTCTCCATTAATTGATATCTAAAGCCTATTATAGCAGGATATAACAGTTGCCTTGGTGCCCCACTCCCCTCTCCGCTCCCAAGCCTCTGACCTTTCTGTGCAACGGGGTTCCATGGTCAGTAGATGTGAAGCAGTGACATCACAGCAATATGTTATTTAAACCTGACAATAGAACCCTGCCTGATTATTCAGGGAGTACAACACTTCTGCTACCAGTTTCTTCATTAGTTTTTTTCTGCTACATTGGCCCTAACACTGCATCAACACTGCTACACCCAGCTCTCTCACATTGGACTTGCCACTGTTTTAGCTCTAATACATTGGTCCTGCATTACATCAAGCCCGTCTGCCAAACGTCAAGGCGATCTCTATATGGGAACCTAACACTAAATGCTAACTGTTATGTGCCATAATGGCCACCATAAAATTTAGGGAATGCAGGTACCAACATGCATGCTGAGCTCACTCTATACCTCAGCTGGTGCTTTATGGCTTCCAGTGAATTCAGTGAGAGAAGGCTACAGCTTTATACTTACACTAATTAAAATCAGCCTATGGGGAAGACAGGTCAGTCAGGAGTGCACGACTAAATGGAGTCAGCCACACCTCCAACTCAGTACAACTGCAAGAAAAAGGGGGTCAATCAGCACATCCCAATGCACAGGTGCACGCTGCCGTGGCTAGAAACAGAAAGAAAAAAACACAATGCAACAGCACTCTGCAAACACAAATTATGAACAATAATCCCTGTTCCAAGAGATATGGATGTTGTTGCAGGGAACCTCAAGGTCATAGCTAGTGTTGAGCGAATCGAAGTCAAACGAAAAATTCAATTCGCCGCAAAGCCAAATTTCCTTGCGTTTTGTGGTAGCGAATCACTTGTCCCTGAAATGGCGGTAAAAACAACAAAAAAAAAATACATACTCACCTCACCCATTTGCACATCAGGGCCAGAAGATACCACGCAAAATCTCACACGCAGTGAAGTATGACATCACCACACCGACCAGTGTGATGACGTCATCACGTCACCACCCGACACTTCAATCAAAATGGCTGCAACAGCCTCTGTGTGATCAAATTGATAAGCTGAGTATTTATTTTATTCTTTTTTACCCGGATTAACCCCTGAAAGGCCTAAATGGTAGCCTCAGATGCCATGATCAGTGAGGAATGTGGCATCTGAGGGGGTTCAATGATGGGGAGCGTTGCGGTCAACGTTCCCCGTCATTGCTCCTGCTACGTACATACAAAGAAATGTGCTTTGTGACAAAGTAATTTGTCACAAAGCAAATTTCTTTGTGAAATACGGCCAAGCATTTTCCAGAACCTCGCTCATCTCTAGTCAGAGCCACAGGAGTTGTCTTGGTTAGCAACAGTGGACATGACACTAGCAACTGATAACAGGATGAGATACAGTTAACAGGCAGAAAACATTGTCAGGAGGGCTGAGTTCAGGAAGTTCAAGCAGAAGATCAAGATGGGCTACAGACAGATAGAGAGGTCAAAGAACTGTCTGTCTCAGAAACCAGGAATATGGGGCAGCAGGGACAGGAACCTATTGCTCAGGCACAGGACACTAGTGGAAGTACCCTTAAAAATTCTGCTGGCAAATGGAGAGAGAGTCGTCGTGGGTGTGGAAGCAGCGGGGAAAAAATGTAAACATTTTTAATTTAGCTTTGGCAGTGAATAGAGAAGATTGCATCATTCAAAGGACAAAATTCCAGTACACCATTTGAATGAATAGAGAGTGGTCCTACACTAAGGAACCTCATCTGTAAGCCAGATCAATTATAAAGAGAATTTGAGAAATACTCAAATTTCCCTGTGTGGGACAAGAGACTCTTTTAGCAAAAAGGAAACTGGAATAAGCAAATAACTCAAAATCAGTGTAAAATAGATGTTATTGTAAAAATGTTGTCTATTGCTGTCCCTTTAAGGAGAAGAGGTTTATTGAAAACACGTTGCCTTTTTTTATTGAATTCCTTGCTACAGTTTGAGACAAAGTTCCCTCAAAATAGAAATAAGTAGAACCCCGATCCCCTTGTGTATTTATTTCTTTGACTTGACCAATGGCTGGTCTGAAATTTCAGATTAAATTAGAAATAGGACATGAACAACATGATAGGATTCTGTAAATCAAATAGCATTGCCTTCCCTTTAATTTGCTTCTCGGGGACAAAAATACCAGCATTTCCACCGAGACCTGAGTTGCTTCGAAACATTAATAGCAAGCTTGTAGATTGAAGAGCTCTTGCGGAACACGGGTCTTGAAGATGAAAACCACTTCTGATTGACTTGTGTTATTTCTTCTTTGGTAAGAAATAAAATTAAGAGCTACAATTCGCCAAAAAGTTGGGGGAGCGGGACTTACGTAGTACCTGGACTGACATTTACAGCACATAAGGGTTTGACTTACTGCAGATTAACAGCTCTTTCATTGTAGGTTAATTCCCGTTGTGATCGTGAAACGTGTCTCAGAGCAGAAACGAGCCATTAAGTTCTTTTATAAGAGCCCACTTTATTTCCAGATCCAGCTATCGATATTCGGTTAAATGTTGACTTAACCTTAACATTAGAGCCTGTCTTTTAACTACTAATACAATATAATATCATCCCAGGATGATACCTATGTGCAGGAGCCACAGACTTGAATTTGCAACTTGGCACAATGTGGGGTATGCTGACCTGATATTTGTAAATGTGCGTAGGTATATTTATGTAACAAATAGAGTTAAAAGTCATGTACAGCTTTGGGGTATTTTTATGATTACATATTACCCATTTTTGGCTAAAAACATTTTTTCAATTGGCTTTTATTAAAAATGTTCAGCTGTTTCTGAGATATAAGGGTTAAAAATCAGTCTGTGTTTTCAGTCTTTTTTCGTCGTCATTTTTGTCATCATAGTAGTTCTCTGATCTCCTGACCTCATAAACACTCATTATAGCTTGATTCTTATCAAAATGATAAGGACATGTATCAAATAAGTATTTATGAGGTCATGAGATAAGAGATAAAGCTACATGAGCTGCCAGATGGCAGGATTCAAAGAAAACAGACTGATTTCTAACTCCTGTGTCCCAAAAATGGCTGAACTTTTTTTTAATAAAGACCAATTTTAAAAAAAGATTTTTAGGCCAAATGAGCAAAATGCAATCATAAAAATGCCTTTAAAGTTCTCTTATATAGAAAATATTTTTCCATTATGCCCCATTAGGCCATATGGGGGTCACTGAAGATGGACTTAACTTTTTTAGCCAAACAGGACAGTCAACATAGTGAACCCAGAACCATGACTTGCAGAAAGGATAAAGTCACACAGGTGACCCACACATATCAGACATTTACACAGCATGTGCCATTCAGACTGACATTTTGGAAAATTCCAGAACAAATCAAGAAAGTTTATGAAATAATAAAATTGAAGCTCAGGCACTTAGACTAAAATCTATTAAATATTATTACCTACAACTTTATAATATATCCTAATATAGATTATTTTTGCTTTTCTATTTTACTCTTGGGCGTCTTTGCTGCTGGTGTACAGAATCTTATGGTTACTAGTGGATCCTGACTGTAGTCAGGTTCTATAAGTAGAAGCACAGATTCCACATAGCAGTTAAAGGGGTTCTCCGGGAATTCAGAAAATGAAAATACTTAAATATTACTTTATTATGAATATATTTACAAATACCTTTAATTACTTATAATGGCTTGTTTTGTATGGGGAGCAATGATTAGGATAAATAAAACGGCCGCCGTCCTATTACTACACATAAAACCTGTCCTATTCACGCAGGAGGACAAGTTACTTCAGAACACTGAGGTAAAGAGCTGCCTCATTCTCCTCTCTGCTCCGCTTGTCAGGGATTATGATCCTGAATACAGTTTAATAAAATCTTCAGCTGAATCTCTGTGGGAATGGAGTTCATGAGGAGACATGAAGTACAGAGAGGACAGACAGGACAGACTATGGTAATGGAGACTGCATACAAGAGCTGCTGCTCATCAGCCTCACCCCACCTCCTCTCTGTACTTCATGTCTCCTCATGAGATTAATTCCCACAGTGATTCAGCTGAAGATCTTATCATCTGTATTCAGGATCATAATCCCTGACAAGCAGAGCAGAGAGGAGGATGAGGCAGCTCTTTACCTCAGTGTTGTGAAGTAACTTGTCCTGCTGTGTGATTAGGGCAGCTTTTGTGTGCACTAATAGGACGGCGGCCATTTTATTTCTCCTAATGATTGTCCCCTAGACAAAACGAGCCATTATAACTAATGAAAGGTATTTGGGAATAGATTTATAATAATGTAATAATGTATTTTCAGTAATTTTATTAATTCCTAGACAACTAATTTACAACCTAGAGTGGGGGAGGAGAAGAAGGAAGGTGTCCGCCCATTTTTAATAAATATTGATTAAATATTGGTACTCCGTACTCCCCTCCCATTCTATGTGTGATCTCATGCTGGAGGTAACTGGGAGCTGGTCGCTGTGTGTCGGACTTTATGCCCCTATCTGTAAATGCACAATGGCATGTAGGGTTAGCGTTAGGTCCCGTTCCACTTGAGATACCTTGACGCGGTGCTCGGGCTCCGGTATGTTCTTGATATAAGAATATATTGGCGAAAGTCTCATTTTAATATCAGTTTGAGGGTTTAGCCATATATTGTCAATTGCATTTACCGTTCTACTGCACCGTTTTCTGTGAATTGTTGTTTTATGTAGTTTGTCACATCTGCACACTTGGTTATCCTGTGTAGAATGTCTTTGTGGTACATGTGGTCCGCTGCAGTCATCCTCCATTGTATGCATTTTTGCTGAGGATTACGTTTAGCGGCAGATCACATGTGCAGGATTTGCTCCACCGGTTAGAAATGCGCAACAGCATATGGGGTTTTGAGCATTTTATGCCATTTGAGACCACTTTTTTTTTCCTGTGATTTTACTCCGTAACCTGTCCAAAAATCTATTTCAGGATGCAAATTTAAGGTTTTCAAAAACACCAGGAAGAGCTTGCAGATCATTGGGGGCTGCATTCACTGTATCCTGATCAGGGTCATAGAAATAGTAGGAGTGCAGAGGCCTCAGTTGCACCAGGCACTGGAACAAAAAAAAAAACAAACCAAAAAAACCTCAATGTCTCCTCTGCCACATGGGAAGACTTCAACAATATAAATTGTATATGATACGTGGGGGTCCCATTACAGATTTTGCATTAGGGCCCAGGAACTCTGATTGTGATGTTTTATTCGCAGTGTTCAGTTGCTCTATAGAGATTTTTTCCATTAAGCTCTCCACTCACTCATTGGCACTTTAAGGGTCGTATTCTGGCTTCCTTCTCTCATTTCACTTATTTTTGCTTGAATAAGAAAGTAAAAAATAATCTTCCAAAGGGACACTAGATGGAAGCAGACAGAGGCGTTCTTCTTCATTACACAGATATTGCATTTGCTGCATTAAACCATAAAGCCAAACCCAGTTATGGAGTTTTATAGAGTAGTACTAAAACTTACTGTAAGGATATACGGTGCTATAGATTCTGGGTGGAAAAAAATTAGAAAAGGAAAAATTCTGTAATGGCGATCCTGGATATCTATCTACTAGAGATGAGCGAGCACTAAAATGCTCGGGTGCTCGTTATTCGAGTCGAACTTTTGCCGATGCTCGGGTGCTCGTTTCGAATAACGAACCCCATTGAAGTCAATGGGAGACTCGAGCATTTTTTGCAGGGGACCAAGGCTCTGCCTAGGGAAGGCTGGGTGAAAACCTGGAAACCTCAGAAAATGATGGAAACACCACGGAAATGGACAGGAAACAGCAGGGGCAGCATGCATGGATGCCTCTGAGGCTGCCTAATCCCACCATTACCCCAAATTCTCCTAGTGGGGCATGTGTGGTATCGATTCTTCTCAGTTTAAAATCGTATACGTCCCCTATCTTGGGACCATATAACACGGAAAAGGAAAAAGAGCTTGCTCTGGCCAGGGGAGTGTCTTTTCTACTGCAGCTAAGGGGACGTGTCCATGCTCTGCCTATCACAGGTCAGGAGGCAATTAAAAGAAGAACCAAAAAAAAATCAGTACAATATCTAATACGTCCCCTATTCGGGTAAATTGTTCGGAGAGAGGGCCTGTAGGTGGGGGGCAGGCTGGGGGGAAGGAGGTTTCGCTGGAAGAGCCAGAGGAGTGCCCCCTGGGCTAGCGTGTGTGGTGGTGACAACAGCCGGATGGATTTGGAAAAACTTTAGCATCAACCGGTATGGTATGTATTCTTCTGAGTTTAATACCGTATACGGCACCTATCTTGGGACCATATATTTCATGGATTTTTCGAACACGGAAAAGGAAAAAGAGCTTGCTCTGGCCAGGGGAGTGTCTTTTCTACTGCAGCTAAGGGGACGTGTCCATGCTCTGCCTATCACAGGTCAGGAGGCAATTAAAAGAGGAACAAACAAAAATCAGTATAATATCTAATACGTCCCCTATCCGGGCAAATTGTTTGGAGAAAGGGCCTGTAGGTGGGGGGCAGGCTGGGGGGAAGGAGGTTGAGCTGGAAGAGCCAGAGGAGTGCCCCCTGGGCTAGCGTGTGTGGTGGTGACAACAGCCGGATGTAGTTAGAATGACGACGCAGGACCCCAACTTAAAAATTTAGCATCAACCGGTACAGTCGTAAATTATGAGATTGATCAAGTGTGGTATGTATTCTATGTATACTACTCAGTTTAATACCGTATATGGCAGCTATCCGGAAAAATAGTTTGGAGAGAGAGAAAGATAGGAAAAAGATGTAAATTGTTTGGAGAGAGGGCCTGTAGGTGGGGGGGCAGGCTGGGGGGAAGGAGGTTGAGCTGGAAGAGCCAGAGGAGTGCCCCCTGGGCTAGCGTGTGTGGTGGTGACAACAGCCGGATGTAGTTAGAATGACAACGCAGGACCCCAACTTAAAAATTTAGCATCAACTGGTACAATTGTCAATTATGAGCTCGATCAAGTGTGGCATGACTTTTTAGATGGAGATTGCATGTGGTCACGTACTCCCTGGAACCCCATAGTCACCCCTTCTCTGATGTGCTACCCCAGAACATTCTCTGCCCCAATTCGCAAGACCTTTTGCAGTCTCCGTGTGCTGACAGTGGGGATTTACCAGTGTTGTCTGAGGAGGTGGTGGACAATGGCGAGACACAGGTGTCGGGGGGTGAAGTAGTTGTATGGGAAGCAAGTTACAGAGGGGACTCCTTGGGGGGACTTTCTCATGATGGGACAGATTCAACTTGGGTGGATCAGGCACAGGAACAGATCTTTTTTTTTTTTTGTGTTTATTTAACTTTTATTTAGCACAAATAACCACAGAGATATTTATTTGTTATCTTCGCTGCGCAGTCTGGCGTTGGGGTTCGTCACTTTGATGGCGAGCTGTGCCGCTCTCTACACAATGGTCTTCAGGTTCTTTGAGGAGACGTTGTGGGCGATTTCTGCACAGAAGGACTTGTTGCTCATCAACAGAACCTCGAGCTCCTTGACATTGTGGACCAGGAATTTGCGGAACCCTGTGGGCAGCATGTGTTTGGTCTTCTTGTTGCTACCGTATCCAATGTTGGGCAATATAGATACGCAGGTAATATTATTTTTCACACCTATCCCAAAAAAAATTTACGCAGTTTGCGCAAATAAAACTGGAAACTAGAACTGGAGAGAGGGCCTGTAGGTGGACCTCCGGAAAAATTGTTTGGAGAGAGGGCCTGTAGGTGGACCTCCGGAAAAATTGTTTGAAGAGAGGGCCTGTAGGTGGACCTCCGGAAAAATTGTTTGGAGAGAGGGCCTGTAGTTGGACCTCCGGAAAAATTGTTTGAAGAGAGGGCCTGTAGGGGGCCCTACTGAAAAATTGTGGTAAAAGAGTGCCAGTTGGACCTCTAAAAAATGGCGTTTTTTTAGTCAGCGTTAGGCAAAGACGACATGGAGGAGGAGGAGTAGGAGGAGTAGAGAAGAGGAATCGGATACATAAGTAATGTTAATCTTTAGCTGCTTTCCCCCAGAGGAGATTTGAATTCCGGTGAAATCCAGGCTTTGTTCATTTTAATAAGCATCAGCCTGTCTCTGACAGCACGCTAGCGGCAGGGCAGGCCAGCACCTCCAAGGCGTATAGCGCCAGTTCAGGCCACGTGTCCAGCTTTGAAACCCAGTAGTTGTATGGAGCATAGCATACGGATGTTGGTATGGTCAGCTAGGTACTCCCTCACCATCTTTCTGTACAGCTCCCCCCTACTCTGCCTAGACTGGGGACAGGTGACAGTGTCTTGCTGGGGTGACATAAAACTGGCAAAGGCCTTGGAGAGCGTTCCCCTGCCAGTGCTGGACAAGCTGCCTGCTCGACTCCTCTCCCCCGCTACTTGGCCCACAGAACCATGCCCTCTGCCGCTAGCGGCGTCAGATGGGAAGAATTGTTTCAGCTTGTGCACCAGGGCCTGTTGATATCTATTCACTCTCATACTCCTTTCCTCTGCAGGAATGAGAGTGGAAAGGTTCTGCTTGTACCATGGGTCCAGGAGAGTGAACACCCAGTAATCGGTGTTTGAAAAAATTCTTCTAACGCGAGGGTCACGGGATAGGCAGCCTAACATGAAGTCTGCCATGTGCGCCAGAGTCCCAACACGCAAGAATTCCCTCTCCTCACTGGCCTGACTCTCCATTTCCTCCTCCTCCTCCTCCTCCTCCAAGTACTCCTCTTCAGCCCATACACGCTCAAGAGTTAAGGACTTAGCACTGGTACCCTCTACTGTCTCGCCGACATTCTCCTCCTCTTCCTCCTCATCCCCCTCCTCCGATACGCGCTGAGAAACAGACCGGAGGGTGCTCTGGCTATCAAGCGACATATCTTCCTCCACCGTCTCTTGTGACAAGCGCAAAGCATCTGACTTGATGCTGAACAGTGAGTTTTTCAACAGGCAAAGCAGCGGGATGGTGAGGCTGATAATGGCGGCATCGCCGCTGACCATCTGTGTTGACTCCTCAAAGTTGCTCAACACCTGGCAGATATCAGACATCCACGTCCACTCCTCATTGTAGACTTGAGGAATCTGAGTGACCTGACTACCAGTTCTGGTGGAAGTTGACATCTGGCAGTCTACAATCGCTCTGCACTGCTGGTAAACTCTGGATAACATGTTTAATGTCGAATTCCATCTCGTGGGCACGTCGCACAACAGTCGGTGAGCGGGCAGTTGTAGGCGGCGCTGCGCTGCCCTGAGAGTGGCAGCATCTGTGGTCGACTTGCGGAAATGCGCACAGATGCGGCGCACCTTGGTGAGCAAATCAGACAGATTGGGGTATGTCTTGAGGAACCGCTGAACTATGATATTGAACACGTGGGCCAGGCATGGCACATGTGTCAGTCTGCCGAGTTGCAGAGCCGCCACCAGGTTACGCCCGTTGTCACACACAACCATGCCTGGCTTGAGGTTCAGCGGTGCCAGCTACACATCGGTCTGCGCCATGATGCCCTGTAACAGCTCTTGGCGGTGTGCCTTTTGTCACCTAAGCTCAGCAGTTTGAGCACCGCCTGCTGGCGCTTACCCACGGCACTGCTGCTGCGCCTAGAGCTACCGACTGAAGGCGCCGTGCCCACGGATGGTAATTCGGTGGAGGAGGAGGAGGGGTCGGAGGAGGAGGCATAGTACGTCTGAGAGACCGTGAACGAGGTAGGCCCCGCAATCCTCGGTGTGGGCAGTACATGAGCGGCCCCAGGGTCATTCTCGGTCCCAGCCTCCCCCAAGTTAACCCAATGTGCCGTCAGTGAGATATAGTGTCCCTGCCCGGCAGCACTTGTCCACGTGTCCATGGTTAGGTGGACCTTCTCAGAAACAGCGTTGGTCAGGGCACAGATGATGTTCTGTGACACGTGCTGGTGTAGGGCTGGGACGGCACATTGGGAAAAATAGTGGCGGCTGGGGACCGAATACCGAGGGGCAGCAACCGCCATGAGATTGCAAAAGGCCTCGCTCTCTACCAGCCTATAGGGCAGCATCTCCAGGCTAAGTAATTTGGAGATGTGGACGTTGAGGGCTTGGGCATGTGGGTGGGTGGAACTGTATTTCCTCTTGCGCTCCAGCGTCTGCTGTAAAGACAGCTGAACGCTGCGCTGGGACACATTGGTGGACGCTGTGGAGGATCGTGGAGGTGAAGGTGTGGTTTTCCGGCTGGAGGCGCTCGTGCCGGGGTCCTGGGCAGGGGGTTTGACTAGCAGAGGCAGCGAGTGACACAGGGGAAGGAGCAGTGGTGTGACCCGCAGGAGGTGGTGAACGGCCTTGGTTCCATTGAGTGGGGTGTTTAGCACTCATATGTCTGCGCATGCTGGTGGTGGTTAGGCTAGTAGTGGTGGCACCCCTGCTGATCCTGGTGTGGCACAGGTTGCACACCACAGTCATCCTCACTTTCTTTAAAGAACCTCCAGACTTGCGAACATCTAGGCCTCGCCAAGGGAGCTTCACTACGTGAAACAGTTGCTGCTGATGCACCAGCTCTGGCCCTGCTTCTCCCTCTGGCCACACCACTGCCTCTTCCAACCTGTTCTGGTGCAGCACTCGCCTCCGCCTCAGAAGCACTGTCTTCACTCGGCATATCAACCCAGCTTGGGTCAGTCACCTCATCATCCTCCGATTCCTCAGTCTGCTCCCCCCTCGGACTTCCTGCCCTGACAACAACTTCACCACTGTCTGACAACTGTGTCTCCTCATCGTCCGACACCTCTTTACAAACTTCTTCCACTAACTCAACATTGTCATGATGATCATGATCATCACCCACAGACTGCGACAGTTGGAAAACTTGGGCATCTGGAACGAGGTCAGCAGCAATCTGAGAAGTGGTTTGTGACTCTGGGAAGGGTCCAGAAAGCAGTTCCTGAGAGTATGCCGGATCGCATTCCAAATTTTCCTGGGAGGGGGCAGACTGGGGGGAAGGAGGTTGAGGTGGAGGAGCCAGAGGAGTGCTCCCTTGGGTAACGTGGGTGGACTGCGTGGAAGACTGACTGGTGGACAAATTACTTGAAGCATTGTCCGCAATCCACGAGATCAGCTGTTCGCACTGTTGTGGTTTCAACAGTCCTCTACCACGTGTCCCTGTAAGTTGAGACATGAAGCTCGGGAGTGTAGCTCTGCGGCGTTCCCCTGCTCCCTCATCAGCAGGTACGGCTCTGCCCCCTGCAGTAATTGAATGCCCACGCCCTCGTCCTCGACCCTTAGCCCTGGGGTTCAACATTTTCTGTATATAAGTGTATTATATAAAAAATAAAAAATAAATGGGCCTGGTGTACTGAAACCCACAAACTTGTTCAGTCTGGTTTAATTAAGTGACGTATAGAAAGTGTCACCTGGACAGAAAATACGGATTGGAGTGAGTGGACAGCTGAACTGTGACACACAGAATGGTTCCACGCAGCTGTGTGAAATGGATTCGTATGACTGAGCTAAAACAACTAAAAAACTATTTTTTTTTCATATTTTTTTTTATATATTTTTTTTGTAGTTTGTTTTTTTTTGGAACGTGACGTGTAGAAACTAACGTAGAGCTAACTGACCCCCTACTGACGGTGGCTATTTAGACTGCGACCCAGACAAATGTCGCACAGAGATTTTTTTGATCAAGCTATATACGTTACAGCAAAAGACCTGGTTGGATTAAGTGACGTACAGAAAGTGTCACCTGGACAGAAAATACGAATTGGAGTGAGTAGACAGCTGAAATGTGACACACAGAATGGTTCCACACTGCTGTGTGAAATGGATTTGTATCACTGAGCTAAAACAACAAAAAAACTATTTTTTTATATATTTTTTTTTATATTTTTTTTTGTAGTTTTGTTTTTTTTGGAACGTGACGTGCAGAAACTATCGTAGAGCTAACTGACACCCTACTGACGGTGGCTATTTAGACTGCGACCCAGACAAATGTCGCACAGAGATTTATGGGATCAAGCTATATACGTGACAGGCAGCAAAAGACTTGGTTGTATTAAGTGACGTACAGAAAGTGTCACCTGGACAGAAAATACGGATTGGCATGAGTGGACAGGTGAACTGTGACACACAGAATGGTTCCACACTGCTGTGTGTAATGGATTTGTATCACTGAGATATAACATTAAAAAAAAAGGGGATTATATATGGCGATAGCTGCACTACTAGTGCCAGCCAGCCAGCCAAGCCAGGAGACAAAAAAAAATGTCTTCTAGCCCTTAGAAGGGCTGTTGGGTTCTTTGTGGGTGATTCCTGCCTAACAGAGAACTAAATCCAGGCCCTAACACTCTCCCTGAAACGCAGCAGCTCTATCCTTAACGACATCCAGACGGCATCTGAGCCGAGCACCGCGGCCAGTCACTAGTATATTCCAGGATCACCTGATCAGGCCAGCCAACCCCTGCTATCGATATGTAAGGGCCCCACGTGATGCTGGGTGTACCGCAGAGTCTCCTGGCTTGTGATTGGCTGAGTTTATAGGCGCCAAAAAAGCACGAAACGGAAGTTGCCATTTCCTCGAGCATGGCGAGATACTCGTCCGAGCAGCGAGCACTTACGAGTACCCTAATACTCGAACGAGCACCAAGCTCGGACGAGTATGCTCGCTCATCTCTACTATCTACACATCTAATTTTTATCATGGGCAATTTTTATAAAGGGTTCAAATACTTTTTCATATCACTGTTAAGAACCAGATCTCCTATTAGTATATCTGTACTAGAGATGAGCGAATCATTCAAAATTCGCTTCGCTGAATATTCGTAGAACTTTTCATAAGATTCGTATATCCTACGAATTTGTTTGGCGAATCTGCGTACAAATCATACGTTATTATGTGGCGTTTTGCGAACATTCGCGCACTAATAACGAACATTCAGTTTTAAAAGGTACACAACTTCTGTGAACACGTATGCATGAGCGTACAAATTGTGTACGAATCCTCAGCATACTATTGTCTAGCGATTGCGTCATACATGTGATACAGTACATGTAATGTATCAGCAGATGACAGCAGATCATCTGGCTGTGATTGAGATGAGTGTGCCATCCACTCCACTACCTCATCCACTTTCTCCTCCACTACAATTTTGCGCCTTGGTGGGTTAGCCTGGTGGAACACCGGCCAAATATTGCCAGTACTACAAGTAGAAGCTCCGGCTACAGGTCCTTTGGCACTACTGCCCTGTGCCACCTTCTCCTTTTTTTTTTTAGAGCACGAGGTCTGTCTGGAGCTGGAACCCCTTTTGCTTATCCATTCCAGACATTTTTCACTTGACTGTGGCCCTGCTGCTGGTCTTTGTCTCTCTCCCTATCTCTCTCCCCCATCTATCTTCCTGTCTCTCTCCCTGCCTGATTAATTACTAGCTCTGCAGTATCCCTGATGTTTAATTAATATGGATTCCCAGAACAATTATACCCCAATTTTAACACAAGAGTTCTCTGTCTCTCAGAACTTCGCACACAATGCTTCTGCTCGTCTCAGCAGTTGCAGCACAACTGATGTGTCACTGGCTTACCGAGCCTGAGCCAATCAGAGCAAGCCCGGCCCACTAGGTCAGGTGACCACTTTCTTCCCGGGCTTTTGCCACATGAATAACGAACTAACAGTGAAAGTTTGTTAATTAATTAAATTCGGACGCAACAGCGTATAGAGTAACTTATACATAGCATTAGCGTACAATTTATCAGACAAGTACGTAGCGAATGCTTAGAAAGCCTTCAAGAACATTTTCAAAACGGAGCCAATCTCAAAAAATTCGGATTCACTTTGCAGCTGAAAATTTCCAAGATTCGTATTGAATCTACGAAGCGGCAAATAGATTCACTCATCTCTAATCTGTACCCGGGGGAAACCCATGTCAACATATGGACTGCATGCAGATGCCATTTTTGGTTAAGTAGTTGATAAAGTTGAAAAAGACACGGGTCCGTGAAGTCCTATAATCTTACTGTGTTGATTCAGAAGAAGGCAAAAAAAACAATCCTATGAGGTCATCACTAATTACCACATATTAGGAGAAAAATTCCTTCCTGGCTCTAAATCCAGAATAAACCTCTGGATCAATGTCCCATCTCCAGAAATCTGGTATCCATAACCTCAATATTTTTACATTCAAGAAAGGCCTCCAGACTTTCTTTAACTTGGAAAATAAATCAACCATCAAAACCTCCTCTGGCAGAGAGCTCCATGGTCTCATTGCTCATCCCTCTCTATGATGATGGTGAAGTCTTCTTTCCTCCAGATGTAGAGGCTGTCCTCCTGTCATGGTTACATACCTGGGTACTGTATAAAAAAGATGCTTACAAAAATCTCTGTACTGTCCATTCATGTATTTTTACATTGTATTGTATTGTAATTAGATCTTCCCTAAGATTTTTTTTAGCGAAACTAAGAATCCTAAGTTGTTGCAGGGATCTGTAGATCTTGAGAGACCTCAAGAGAGAGAGAGAGAGAGCAGAGTGGAGCCCTTAGAGATGTCACCAGATCTTGACATAGAAAACCAGATCTCAACATACTGTAAGCTCTTGGCAGACACTTGAGGTGTCAGCCCAGGTGGAAGCCAGAACATGACTTGGCTCTTCCAAATCCTCCACTACGTATGGTCTCCTTTATCTGAGTCTTCCAGTGCCTTCTGGCTTAAAAGGATGGGGATTAGTATCTGGGGTCCCTTCTCTCACGGAGAGGGCTTGCAATAGACTGCATTCTTCTGCATTTTGTTTCACTTGGGTGGATAAACTCACAAATGTGGGCTTTCAATAAAAGAATCAACTGCAATCTGCAGGGGAGACCAGAGCAAGCACTTAATTCTCCTGCATCACTGCCACAAGAGAAAAAAGGTATTACTAATGATAAAAATGGGCTGTCCTAGCAATTCCTAAAAGTGTTGATGTTTTATGGGCAGTGAATGTGGGTGTACAGTGCCAACCAATTGGCTTGACTTTAGGCTAGACTTAAGGGTGTTATCCTGGTGGTTCCTTGGTATTCGCCGTTTAACCCCTATACAGGGATCTGGTCTTCACTGCAGAGGAGGAACCAGGCTGCTATCTCTTGGAATAGTCTAGTTGTGGTTGGCTGCTGACCTACGGAGATCAGAGACACCAGTGAACAGCCAATACATGCAATCAGGAAACAGGCAGGCAGAGTTTGTGCGAATTCGTGAAACTATCCAAAGGTCAGGGCCGGTGGCAGAGGATCTGTACGGTAAACAGGCACAGGTCAGGTACACAGGCAGGCAAATGGATCAAAGGTTGTTTACAGGCTCTTGCTAGCTAGGGAGACCTACAGCAGGATTAACAGAGCCCTAATAGCACAGGAAAGGAAGTTAGGTCAGCGGAACCACTATATAGGTAACATACATAGTAACATAGTTTATAAGGCCGAAAAAAGACATCTCTCCATCCAGATCTGCCTGTTATCCTGCAAGTCGATCCAGAGGAAGGCAAAAAAAAACCCTGTGAGGTAGAAGCCAATTTTCCCCACTTTAGGGGGAAAAAATTCCTTCCCGACTCCAATCAGGCATCAGAATAACTCCCTGGATCAACGACCCCTCTCTAGTAACTATAACCTGTAATATTATTACCTCCAGAAATACATCCAGGCCCCTCCTGAACTCTTTTGGTGAACTTACCATCACCACCTCCTCAGGCAGAGAGTTCCATAGTCTCACTGCTCTTACCGTAAAGAATCCTCTTCTATGTTTGTGTACAAACCTTCTTTCCTCCAGACGCAGGGGATGTACTCTCCTCAGCCTCATTAGTCAAGCAGCTGAGCACAGGATGAGAAAGAACATTAACTCCTGCAGTGCTGCGGGGAGAAGCCTCACTCATACACAAACAGAAAGAGACTTTGCAGCCAGGCTGCGACCTGAAGCATGGGATAAAGAAGTCTGGCAGCCGGGCAGAAGCTAGGTGAAGGATGCGATGCCTATACCCACCCCGGATAGCAGGATGGCGGCGGTCACGGAGCACCACCATGACAGTCGGTCCTCCAATGCTTTTTATAAATACTGTATTTTGGCCAACAGAACAGTTATCCCTTTGAACACTGCTGGACTATGTTTATAGTTCTGAAGCACAGTAAGACAAGGCAGATTTGGATGTGTACTGTACGTACACCTTTCATTTCTTTGATTTCAGAATTAAAAGGAAATGGTAATGTATTCAGTGGCTATAAATATGGGATCCATTAATGTTCCCAGTACAAATTAAAGCATAGATTTCATTACATGAACAATGGAGACCATTTATTAATGATCTATCGGAATAAGACCTTAATTTTGAACTGGAATAATAGATAAAGTTTCAAAGAAAAGTTCATCATATTTTTTCTTTCTTTAATTAGAACTTCATAAAATGTGACTTTGGGGAGATAAGACGATTCACAGGAAATTTGAGAATCTATCGTAGATATCTGAAATTGCCAATTTTAATACAGAATGGTTCATCTTACTTTCCATGAATATGAAATGATATAATTTAGAAAGCGCTACATATTGTTAGATGGGACGATATCATGACCATTTACTTTAAGAATACCATTACAATCACTAAATACATAAGAGGGGAAATAAAGTATCAGGAGCATATTGTATTTTGATTTTTTTCCTTAAATGATCCATTACTAACAGGTTAGGTGTGATATGGCAGCTTATCCTGATGTCAGTTGAGCTGCACTGTAATACCAGACATGGACAGGTGTGGCACTGTTGATGGAAGAAAGCAGTTTTTTTTTTTAAATCGTGTACTACCCCTTTAAAAATCAACATTAAATGCAACATGTTAATTTTCATATCTACACAACAGAAAAGGCATAACATAAGGAGACAAGGTGGGAAGAATTGGATTGGCCATAGACCCTACAGGGAAATTTCCCCGTGGGCCATTGCCCATTGGGCCACCCAAGCTCTCCTTTTGGCTGAAGGCCAGGTACATAATGATCTGATGCTCAACGGCCGCAGTTGCCCTCCTGAACTTAACTGTATCATAGGGCTGAAACGATTACTCAATGGAATTGAGTAATTCGACACAAAAAAATCCTCAATGCAATTTTTTTGCATTGAGGATTCATTTGTGTCATGTGACCCAAAGCTGGTGGCTCTGGGGGGGGCACTTGATGGTACTGGGGGGCAAGCTAGAGGCACTGGGGAGCAAGCTGGAGGAACTGGGGGACAGCTGATGGGGGAAGCTGATGGGGGACAGCTGATGGCACTGGGGTGGAAGCTGATGGCACTGGGGGGAAGCTGATGGCACTGGGGAGGCAGCTGATGGCACTGGGGGGGCTGATGAGTTTTATAAAGAAAAACGTTCTTTTTATTTGTTTTTTGTTATAAGAGTACTCAATTAATTGTTGGATTAATCAATAAAATACTCGATTACAAAAATAGTTGATAGCTGCAGCCCTACTGTACCACCGTCCTCAGGACGGTGATACACTTGAATTCTGTGGAGAGGGCGGCAGTATTTTGTGCTGCACTGTGGTATTTGGTTTTGTTGGGGAGGTACTTTGTATTGTACAAAGGTATTGTAGGCACTGTCTACTTCTGTTGTCCATGCCTACTTGTGTTGCCCCATCTTCTATCAACTTAGTCCCACCTACAACATGAGGATACTTTTAGATTTTTTTTCCAGGGCCACTTTAAGTTCCCAATCCTCCCCTTGGGAGATTTTATCAGGAATTTATACACCAGTTTTGATCTACTCTGCAGTGAATCCCGCTTGGATTAATACTGTACTTTATGCTACTTTCTGGAGTATATAATGGTATACTTGTCAGCCATTAGGAGGTCACTAAGCATTTTTGCCACACTGACTTTTTTGCAAAAATAGCAAGCATGGTATCAACTTTTTTTTTTACACAAAAAAATGGTCAAGCATCTTTGACAAATCTGCCCCAGTCAATATTCAGGTCTGAGTTTCTGTGTATAATCTCAGCCTTCTCCTATTGTGTTATTAACAGAGATACAACTATAGGGGTCACACTGTAAGAAGTTCCAATTGGGTCTTATAGCTGCCACATCATGTCCTTCAGGGTCCGACATGTTGTGTCCTGCAGCACATACAAGGTTCTGACACTGGCTGGTGTCGGGATCTGTGTGCAGGGAGCAAGGAGAGGTCCTCTGTACAGGAAACCGGCAGTAAAGAGAGGCCCTGTGTGCAGGGATCTAGGAGTGAGGAAATGTCCTATATCAGGGCTGGCCAACCTGCGGCTCTACAGCTGTTGTAAAACTACAACTCCCACCATGCCCTGCTGTAGGCTGGTAGCTGTCGGCATGCTGTGAGATGTAGATTGCAACAGCTGGACAGCCGCAGGTTGGCCATCCCTGTCCTATATGCAGGAAGCTAGTATTGAGGGGAGGCCTTCTTTGTAGGAAGCTGGGAGTAAGGAAAGATTCTGTGTGCAGGAAGCAAGCAGTGAGTAGAAATATCATCTGCAGGAAGCCAGGAGTGAGGAGAGATCCTATGTTGCAGGAAACTGGGAGTGAGGAAAAGTCAGGGGTGAGGAGAGGTCTTCTGTTCAGGAAGCCAAGAAAGATTAGAGGTCATTTGGACAGGAAACTGAGAGAGAAGAGAGGTCTTGTGCTCAGAAAGTCAGTGGTGAGGAGAGGTTTTATGTGCAGGGGAGAGAAGAGGTTCTTTCTGCAGGAATCCAGGAGAGAGGAAAGGTATATGAGGAGAGATCTAAAGTATAGAAAGGTGGGTGTGGAGAGAGGTCCTCTGTGCAAGAAGCCGGGAGTGAGGAGTGGTCTTCTGCGGAGGAAGCTGGGAGTGTGGAGATGTACTTTGTGCATGAAGCTTGGAGTCCTTTGTGCAAGAAGCAGGCCTAGGGTGTCAGGAAGGAGGGGGGTGACAAAAAAAACTAATGAATAATGTTGATTCTTTCACCTTAGTGCGGCTTCTCAGAGCATGTAGTCAGGATATTCAACCCTCAAACTGTTTACCTACAGCTAATGTAACAATAATCTCTACAGGAAGGCAGTGTAAGGTTTAAATCCCCTGACTTGATGCTGTAGTTAACAAAAGTAAGCGATGAGGAAACATCAGAGCAGTCAGATGAGGAGAAAGGTGAAGCCAGTTTATGACCCATATGTATACTGCCAACTAGGATTTTTCTGCCTGTCAACCAGCAGACTATTCCATAATCCACACACTGACATGGAAGTAGTAAAGCACCTTAGTTATAGCTAAAAAAAACTGTAGCGGCCACAGAGTAAATGTGACCATTCACCTAGTAAGACTTACAGTATGGCTCATTCAGATAAGTGATGTTAAACTTGTTTGGTTTCTGGCCTGTAAACATGGACACATTTGCATGTGGACCGCTCACAGGTGATGTCCTTGCCCTGTCTGTTTTTCTTGCAGAACTGCTCATTTGAGTGAATGAATGTTACCAGGTTTGCTGTAGTTTTGTGATGTGGTTATTTACCATGCCTTTTTTTAAGGTTAAAAATACAACATAGTAACATAGTAACAGTTTATAAGGCCGATAAAAAGACATCTGTCCATCCAGTCCGGCCTGCTATCCTACAAGTTGATCCAGAGGAAGGCAAAAAAACCCTGTGAGGTTCAAGACAATTTTCCCCACTTTAGGTGAAGAAATTCCTTCCCGAATCAGGCATCAGAATAACTCCCTGGATCAACGACCCCTCTCTAGTAACTATAACCTGTAATATTATTACCCTCCTGAAATACATCCAGGCCCCTCCAGATCTCTTATAGTGAACTTACCATCACCACCTCCTCAGGCAGAGAGTTCCATAGTCTCACTGCTCTTACCGTAAAGAATCCTCTTCTATGTTTGTGTACAAACCTTCTTTCCCCCAGACGCAGAGGATGTCCCCTCGTCACAGTCACAGTCATGGAGTAAATAGATGATGGGAGAGATCTCTGTCCTGACCCCTGATATATTTATACATAGTTATTACATCTCCCCTCAGTTGTCTTTTTTCTAAAGTGAATAACCCTAAATTTGATAATCTTTTTGGGTACTGTAGTCCACCCATTCCAGTTATTACTTTAGTTGCCCTCCTCTGAACCCTCTCCAGCTCTGCTATGTCTGCCTTGTTCACAGGAGCCCAGAACTGTACACAGTCCTCCATGTGTGGTCTGACTAGTGATGTGTAAAGTGACAGGACTATGTTCTCATCACGGGCATCTATGCCTCTTCTGATGCAACTCATTATCTTATTGGCCTTGGCAGCAGCTGTCTGACACTGGTTTCTGCAGCTTAGTTTGCTGTTTACTAAAATTCCTAGGTCCTTTTCCATGTCAGTGTTACCCAGTGTTTTACCATTTTGTATGTACTGGTGACTTGCATTATTCCTTCCCATGTGCATAACCTTACATTTGTCAGCGTTAAACCTCATCTGCCACTTCTCTGCCCAAGCCTCCAGTCTATCCAGATCCATCTGTAGCAGTGTACTGTCCTCTGTAGTATATATACAGTATACTGTCCTCTTGTTAATTACTTTACACAGTTTAGTGTCTTCTACAATTTATTTTTTACTGTGCAAGCTTTCTACAACATAAATGTATTTAACTTTTCTAAACTGCATGGCCAATGATATTACCTGTTGACTTCGCCTCTGCCTCATACTTCGGTCCTGCATTGTTGCTCCTGGTAACAACTCGACCTTCTGACTACTGTATGTGTGTACCTCTGGTACCTTTCTCAGGTACAGTGCCTTGCAAAAGTATTCGCCCCCCTGGAACTTTTCAACCTTTTTCCACATTTCAGGCTTCAAACAAAAAGATAGAACATTTTTGGTGAAGAATCAACAACAAGTGGGTCACAATTGTGAAGTGGAACAAAATTTATTGGATCATTTAAACTTTTTTGTAATAATAAAACTGAAAAGTGGGGCGTGCAAAATTATTCGTCCCCTTGCATTAATACTTTGTTGCGCCACCTTTTGCTGCGATTACAGCTGCGGTCTCTTGGGGGATGTCTCTATCAGTTTTGCACATCTAGAGACTGAAATTCTTGCCCATTCTTCCTTGCAGAACAGCTGGAGCTCTTTGAGGTTGGATGGAGACGTTTGTGAACAGCAGTTTTCAGCTCTTTACACATATTCTCAATTGGATTCAGGTCTGGACTGTGACTTGGCCATTCTAAGACGTGGAGACCTTTATTTTTGAACCATTCCATTGTAGATTTTGCTTTATGTTTGGGATCATTGTCTTGTTGGAAGATAAATCTCCGTCCTAGTCTCAGGTCTTTTGCAGACTCCAACAGGTTTTCATCCAGAATTGTCCTGTATTTGGCTCCATCCATCTTCCCATCAATTTTAACCATCTTCCCTGTCCCTGCTGATGAAAAGCAGGCCCAAACCATGATGCTGCCCCCACCATGTCTGACAGTGGGGATGGTGTGTTCAGGGTGATGAGCTGTGTTGCTTTTACACCAAACATATCGTTTTGCATTGTTTCCAAAAAGTTGTATTTTGGTTTCATCTGACCAGAGCCCCTTCTTCCACACGTTTGGTGCCTCCCAGGTGGCTTGTGGCAAACTGTAAACCAGACTTTTTATGGATATCTTTGAGAAATGGCTTTCTTCTTGCCACTCTTCCATAAAGGGCAGATTTGTGAAGTGTTGGACTGATTGTTGTCCTATGGACAGACTCTCCCACCTCAGCTGTAGATCTCTGCAGTTCATCCAGAGTGATCATGGGCCTCTTGGCTGTATCTCTGATCAGTCTTCTCCTTGTTTAGAGGGACGGCCGGGTCTTGGTAGATTTGCAGTGGTCTGATACTCCTTCCATTTCAATATGATCGCTTGCACAGTGCTCCTTGGGATGTTTAAAGCTTGGGAAATCTTTTGGTCTCCAAATCCGGCTTTAAACTTCTCCACAACAGTATCACGGACCTGCCTGGTGTGTTCCTTGGTCTTCATGATGCAGAACCCTGAGACTATCACAGAGCAGGTGCATTTATACGGAGACTTGATTACACACAGGTGGATTCTATTTCTCTTCATCAGTCATTTAGGACAACATTGGATCATTCCGAGATCAGAGATCAACTTCTGGACTGAAAGGAAATGGGCCGAATAATTTTGCACGCCCCTTTTCAGTTTTCTTATTACAAAAAAAGTTTAAATGATTCAATAAATTTCGTTCCACTTCACAATTGTGACCCACTTGTTGTTGATTCTTCACCAAAATTTTAAAATGTTCTATCTTTTTGTTTGAAGCCTGAAATGTGGCAAAAGGTTGAAAAGTTCCAGGGGGCCGAATACTTTCGCAAGGCACTGTACCTCCTGGTCTTCCTGGACCAGCTGCCTTGTGTGCCTATCTTCCTTAAGAGGTAGCAACCTGGTGTTCCCCTCGGGAAAGTCTATCCCTACCATCTGGCTTATAGTGAAGAAAGAGGGGTTCACGTAGACAACGCCCTTAGAGGAGGTAGGACATGTGGCACGGTGGGTTTCACACCCTCTGGTTCGTGACAATAGCACAGATCACTTCTGCTGAAGACTCATAAACTTTAAACCAGGTAAATAAAACTATTAAAAGCTCTTTAAGGCTCTTTGCCGCGACGTTGCATACAAACAAAGCCAACATTCAATACCGGCTGCTCCCGCATGAGTCTTCTTTAAATTTGGTCATGTCTGATAAATACCTGTATTTGTACATTCCGCTCACTGTGAAAAAGTTACTGCAAGAAAAGAGTTGAGGCAACAAAAAGCCTCATTAAAAATCTTCACATTGTGCCCATTGAAAAGTTAGCAGGAAAAGGCCCAACGTCTTGTGAGTCATGTCCCAGCTAGTAAATTAATTATGTTGTAGGTCAATATTATGAAGGCTATTATTATGTGATTCAGTGCACTCAGCATGCTTAATGGCAGCAGGAGTCCTTGAAACTGTTTTCAACCTTTTGATTTCTCTTTTATTTCTCGTGGGTTGGAAGAAATACGTTATGTTTGGTAATCTAGATCTGCAAGATTGGTAGACGGTTATCTGCTGAATTTGCTGCCCTCGTAATAAGAGATGCCTTAAAAATAATTACAAAAAATACTATATTATTCTATTTATTTACTATTAACCTTTTTTAATTATATTATTATTTAAAGGGGTTGTCCCACGAAAAATATTCTACAGTTTTCAAACCAGCACCTGGATCTGAATACTTTTGTAATTGCATGTAATTAAAAAATTTTTAAAACCTCTGAGTTATTCAATAAAATGTATATGTATAGCGCCACCTACTGTTTGTTCTTTCCTTATTTCGTGTCCACCTCACAGAGATGGTCGCACATGCTCAGTTTAAATCTTCACCATGTTAGAAGCTGTGGCAGTTACAAGGAATGAGCTACAGCAGAATGGACACGACTACTGAGAAAGGACATGCTCCATCGGCTGCTGGCCTGAAATAAATCTAGCAGAACAACTGAAGCTATAAATGGGGGAGATCTCTGGATCCATGTGAGGTACAGGGCTGGTTCTAGCTTTGTTAGAAAGAGGTTGTCATGTCCTATATGATGTCTGATTTTCAGTTTTTACATCAATCATGAGATAACCCCTTTGAAGGGCATCTGTCAGCAGATTTGTACCTCAGCTGTCTCTGCAACTGCTGCGCTCTTTCCAAAACTTGGACCATTTACCGTGCTGCTTGCTCTCTGACTGCCCTGACCTCAACCTGTCCCTGACTATGAGTTTGCCTAATCCCTTTATGCACTGCATCAATGTCTTTGACCCCTGTGGGTCAGCTGTTAGCCACACAAAGATCGTGAGCAAAATCTTGCACTGTGCGTGATGATATCATCACGCTGGCCAGCATGGTGACGTCATATGTCACTGTGGACAGATTTTGTGCAGGATCTTAAATCAAGATGGCTGTGGCAGACTTTTCGCACACAAATGGATGAGCTGAGTATGATTTTTTTTACCACCATTTTAGGGAAAATTGATTTATTACCACAAAGCACGAGGAAATTCGGCTTTGCGGCAAATTTTTCCTGAAATTCGGATCGAAGTCCACTTCATAAACTTTGATATGCTCAACACTAGGCCTATCAGCAAGGTGATTCCTCTGCAGTGAAGTCCAGATCCCTGTACAGGGGTTAAAAGGTGAAAACCAGGGGCATGCCAGGATAATGCCCTTAGGAGTAGCCCAAAGTCGGGCCTGTTGGTTGACACAGTGGTTCCCATCTTATAAAAAGGATCGCTAGGATATGCCATCACTTGGGGATCCTCCCACTGAAACTGAGATTGAAGGGATCACATTGCTGCTGTACAACTGCATCCTCTTCAAGTGAATGGGGTCAGCCGCACAGCTTCGTGGCCGGGTTTGCATGGAAAAATTAAAAGTGGACACTGTGCTCCACCAATGCTCTTCATTTTTGGGATGAGAGAGAGTCTTAGAAGTCAACACTAGTCCTGTCAGCATGGTGGTTCCTCTGCAGTAAAGTCCAGATCCCTGTACAGGGGTTAAAGGGTGAATACCAGGGGAATGCCAGGATAACGCCCTTAGGGGACATAGTGTAAGTTGATGCATTGGTTCTACACCTGCTGCCACAACAATTCCCATCTTATACGAAATATCTCTAGGATATGCCCTCATTTGGAGGTCCTCCCACTGAACCTGAGATTGAAGGGATCACAGAGCTGCTGTACAACTGCATCCTCTTCAAGTGAATGGGGGTCAGCCACAGAGCTCGGTGGCCGGGTATGTATGGAAAAATTAAAAGGGGACACTGTGCTCCACCAGAGCTGCTACCTCTTCATTCATGGGATCAGAAGGAGTCTTAGAAGTCGATATTAAAAAAGTGATGGCATATACTAGCAATATCCCTTTAAAGGAAGTGTAAATGCAAAAAAATAAATAAATAAATAAATAAAACACAAAAACATCCCAGAACTTTATCCCTTAATTTTTTATTTTCTTTTGATTCAATTTCGTCTCATACTGCAATCAGAGGTGTGAGATAATTATACAAATTCCTACTTTTATGTGTCCCAGGAGATCAACAATCTCCTTCCCTTCTTCTCACCATGTACTTATCATAATGTATCATTTTCAGTATTTTAGGTGAGCGCTGTAATCATAGAAGCTTCTCTAAAGGATTATTTTGATTATGGCATTTCGATGAAACAACCAAATTTGAATGCGATATTAGATAAGGCTTTCGTTATGTGCCGCCCACCTTGAACTCTGGCCTACATTTGGCTGGGTAGCCAAGTCTTCGAATTACGTACATACGCGAGAAAGTGGCCCAAATAAACATGAAATAAACTAAAACTAAGGAAAGAAATGAGTAACTTTTGTGGACTTTCTTTGATCCGGGAGCAGTGCCGATTAGGGGTCTTTGATCAGACTAACTTCTTATAAGCTTCTCTTTGGTTGTAAAGCAACTGGTTGAAGCAGAAGCTCTTTCCCATCTGATGGTAAGTCCTACACCTTTGACCAAGTACTGCTCACTCTAAATTAAAGTGTAACTGTCATATTTTTTTTATTTGCTAGCTCATTAGAGCTGGGCATGTATACCTGAGTTAGTTTGTCAATTATTGTCAAAAGATCTGTAATTGTCTTATAATAACAGCTTTCATTAATGTCCCCTGTCTCTTCCCACTGATCCGTTAAGAGACTGTTGCTATGGCTCATCTAAGAAGACAGGAAGACAGAGGGGCGGTCCTTCACACTGCATGCCTGCATTAGGCTTCAGAGTGAGGAGGCGTGTCTCTCAGTAATCCAATCTGATTGGCTGGCAGGAAGCTGCTGGCTACAGCAAGTGTGTATGTGAAGTGAGGGAAGGCAGTTTTGGCCTCAGAGAACTGGCAGAGGAGCCATCTTGAGAAGATCCTCATATTGTAGAGGTTAAAACAGCCGTAACTAAGGGAAACACTCAAGGAAAACAGTGGTATGTGAAGAAACTAAAGACTGCTGTATGCATAATGCTCCACTAGCAGTAACATATGCTAAAATAGATTTTTTGATGAAAACATGACAGTTACACTTTAAGGACAAACTCACTAGTAGGCCATATTGATGTCATGAAGAGGAGGTTTCATTTGGAATCTCCATCATTTAGTTAGAGCAGAGCACCTCTAAAAAGAACACATCCCACTATGGAGGACTCAACCAATTCAGATGACACATAGCCTTGAATTTCCAGGGGAAACATGGGATTTTGTAAATGGGGGTGGGGGTTGTGACTTTACCATACTTGCATAATACATGCACAAATACACATGTACATACATAAGTATATACACACTGTGAAAATCAGATACATGCATTCATACTCACGCACACTACGACACACATACATTACATTTTAACACATGCAATAGGCCCAGGAAGGGATAGCGTAGCAGAGGAGCCATCTTGAGAAGATCCTCATATTGTAGAAGTTAAAACAGCAGAAACTAAGGAAAAAACTCAAGGAAAACGGTGGTATGTGTAGAAACTAAAGATTGCTTTATGCATAATGCTCCATCAACAGTAACATACTGTATGCTAAAATTGTTTTTTTTTTATGAAAACATGACTTCAATCCGAATTTCAGGGAAAATTTGATTCGGCGCAAAGCCGAATTTCCTCGTACTTGGTGGAAACAAATTTTTCTTGAAAGATCTCGATCAAGATGGCCGTGGCAGCCTCTTCGTGCTCAAATGGATAAGGTGACTGGTATTTTTTTTAACTGATTAACCCCTGAAAGCCCTCATTTTTAATATCAGATCAGCGATGAACGCGGCATCTGAGGGGGTTCAATGGTGGGGAGACGCAATTGCTGTTCCCCGTCATTGCGCCTGCTAATTACAAAGAAATGCCGTTCGTGCTGAAGTAATTCATCGCCAAGCAAATTTTTTTGTGAAATTCAGCAAAGCAGATGAATGGAATTTTTGTAAGCTGCGCTCAGCATTAGCTATAATGGTGTTAATTGTACACATGGTGGCACTCCTCATTTTTTCACAGTTGTAGAGGCAGGAACGGTGGTAGACAAATGCTCCCTGAGTCACATGGGGATGCAATCTTCCTAATTCAGCCAAGGGAGCCCCCCCTCCCCCCCTCCTTATGACAGACCAATGTCTATTCCTTGCAGGCTGCTTTACCATCAGAAGAAATCCTCATTTGCTTCCTCAGAGGCAGGTGGTTTATGTCTCTGTGTCTTGAGCTGGCTCTTGTTCTCCCCCAGGACTGCTCTTTCTGCTTCATCTCCTCTCCGTGTCTCACACTGCACTGAACTGCATGATATGGGGAGGGCAGTAGAGGCTCCATCTACCTCCTAGGTCTCTTAATGTATTACACGATATTTCACACACAATTTTAACCCTTTTATCGGTGAACCAAGCGGGTCATTGCACTTTTTTTTCTCATTTTTCTCACAGAGGGCACGGCGAACAGCAGGACAGAACTGGTCCAGCCAGCAATAATACACTGTCACTGAACCTGTGGAAAATGTCCACCCTCCATCTCTGTCTTCTCTCAACTGCTGTCTGTACATGCAACGACCCGCCGCAGGGCTCGTGAGTTATGAACAATTATGGTTGTGTCACAGGTGTGGTGTTGCCGATGGTTACTCACGGTTGCGGTCAATCCCTGGGCTGGTGTGCAGTGGATGGAGGGGGGACACTACTTCCCTCGGGGAACTCTCTGTACGCAGGACTCCCGCCGGATAGTGAGGCGAGGTGCCCTTGATGTTGACTTTTAAAGTGTCAGCTGGCTGGGTCCTGGTTTGTCGTGATGCCAGTGTCTTTAGGTAGACACACCCTTAGTAGCAGTAGAAGTGATGAGGAGACAGCTTGGTATGAACAATAAACTTTTGCCTTGAGGTCAGATGGTTTAAATTACAATTGCTTCAGTAGGCAGCAGATAATACAGTTTGGTGTTGTAAGAATTCCTTTGGAGGCTGTGACTTTAAGTTACTGTTGCTTTAAATCCAGTTACTCTTAAATCTCCACTTAGTCAGTCCCTTAATAAACTAGCCTTGGCTCTGGATAGGATTATATATCAATGCTTCAGGGTATGCTAGCCCTGCACGGCAGGTATTAGTACATCTGCACTGTGTCACTTTAAATATAGTAACCTGACTGTCTGTTGGGGTTTGCAGTAGGTAATAATCACAACCTTAGCTAGTAGTTGCAGAATGCAGTGTCCGGGTGCTGTGGAGCTATTCCCAGTCACTATATGTGTTGATGACAAAGTCCATTAAGCTGATGAGCTCAGCGTTTGCCTTTGACAGGCGTGGTATCCAGGTAATGCCAATTTTGCTAGTGGCCTAGAAAGTGGTAAGTGCCATCATGTAGCTTGACGTGGCCAGTGTCCAGCAGGAATGGTGGCCTTTAGGGTGACTTTCTCCTTCTGCACATTTCTTAAGTTGCTTTTGGGAAGCTTCAGGAGCTCCCTTCTACTCTGTCTCCATTACATTGTCTTATTGTTTCATTCCTCCCTATACCATAGAGGGGGTATATTTATACACATTGCTTGTCAGCACCATCTAGTGGTGAAAATATGTAATTACTGCCTAGGAGGTTCTTACAACACACCTATAAGAATTCGGAATACAAATTACAATGACATGGCTATACAAAATACAGTTTGTAGTGTCCCTTTTACACACATACTATGTGGGACACTGCATATATAATGTTGTATGCCATGCAATCGATTATCAACAGGGCAGCTAGAGCCAAATCCATGGCAATCAAGTTAGGTAGACATCTGCAACCCTATATCACTAAGGTGTAGAACAATGAAATCCAAACATGTCTTCAAAAACGTTTCTTAAAGGGGTTCTTCGGGTTCAGGACTGAGCCTGGAAGCTCTTCTTTATTCATTCACTACATATGAGTGTAGTATCAGAGCATTTCCTTGCTGCATTGACCAACACATGGTTCTATTTCATGCAGCAGGCTTTGTATCACTATGCTAAGCCGAGACTTCCACCTAGCAGTGAGCCCGGTGGCATCACTGGCACAAATGAGCATTCTATAGTGCTGCCAGAGGCTACTTTGTGGTACGTCACCGGCAGTAAACAGAGACTTGTGCTGCACGATGCAGTGTGGAGTAAGGAAATGCTCCTCTCATATGTACTCAGTGAATACAGAAGAGCTTATATCCAGGTTCAGCCCTGAACCCGGAGAACCCTTTAAGCATAGTATGTAGACCTTGGCTTGGTTTGGGTCCAGTCACAAAAATGCTTTTTGAGTAAATGATGTCATAATGTTGCTCCCTGGGGATCGGTGCAGTGAAAAGAAGGTATAGGGAGTTAAGCTAGAAGTAGAATAATAAATGTTTGTATTTACTAAGTGCAAAATAGGAGTTGTAGTACACCCAGCAGTGGTTTGCGCACCGTGTAAATTCTCTCCCAGATGATAAGGTATGGTGGCTGACAAAGTAGCTGACACTGGTTCCTCTGGTATATTATCTCGCTGATGTCTCTTTCCTGAACTTCTGTCTAACAGCTGGAAGCTGGCACTTGTAGCTGTAGGTGTCCACTGGGTAATACAGCCTTTTATGAGTTGGCCTGACCTGGATGTGATCTAGGTGATGGGTGTCTGAGCCGTAGTCCCTCACATTCAGCAGGGTTTGTATAGCTATGGTTGTTGGTCACTTTTCTGACTGCAATGCTAGGTATCTGTAGTTTATGTCTTTGAAGTCTCTCTGGAGTAGTGGTCTCACAGATGACCTAGTTCTCTGGTCCTTAATGCCCTTAATGCCCAACCCATAGCAGGAGCTATGGGATGTTCATCCTCACTCCTCACAGTCTCAGCTAACACTCCCTTCTCCTGGCAGGAAGTAGGACCAGCCCACACCTACCACACAGTCCATTAAATTTAAAGGGGTTTTCCGAAATTTTCATATTGATGTCCTATCTCGAGAATAAGCTATTAATACCTGATTGGTGGGGGTCTGACTTGTGACACCCCAACCGATCAACTGTTTGAAGAGATCGCAGTGCTCCAGTGAGTGCTGTGGCTGTTTCCCATGCCAGTGATGTCATGTTCATTGGTTTTATTTATTTTTTGCACTCATATAGCACTACTATATTCCGCAGCGCTGTACAGATATCATCATCACGCTGTCCCCAATGGGGCTCACAGTCTAAGTTCCCTATCAGTATTTATTTGGAGTGTGGGAGGAAACCGAAGAACCCGAAGAAACCCACGCAAACACAGAGAGAACATATCTATCTATCTATCTATCTATCTATCTATCTATCTATCTATCTATCTATCTATCTATCTATCTATCTCTCTATCTTATATCTATGTACCTATCTATCTCATATCTGTCTATCTATCTATCTATCTATCTATCTCATATGTGTCTATCTATCTATCTATCTATCTATCTATCTATCTCATATCTATCTATTCAAGTGAATGGGGCTGAGCTGCAACACCAAGCACTGCCGCATTCAGGGTGTTTACTGGATCGCCGCAGCCTCCTCAAACAGCTGTGCCAGGAGTCGGGCCCCCACCAATCTGTTACTGATGACCTATCCTGAGGACCTATCCTAAGTTAAAAATCCAGAAAACTCCTTTAACAGGCACTATGTAATGCATCATTTCCCCTGTGGGCAGAGACATAACTACCATAGCGGCAGACCATGTGACTGCTATGGGTCCGGGGTAAGAGGAGGCCCAGTCTTAGTTGGGATTATCTCCTCTTCTACTGGAGGTGAAAACTTGGTCAGGACTCTACCCTCTAAAGGAACAACTTTTAGCGAATGAGGCAGTGGAAAAAATGGCCCAAGGGTTATTGAAAGGGTTTAGGCAGAACCCCTTCTGTCCTGTGTGGGGGGCCTGGTCTGATCCTTGCTATGGGGCCCTTACTTCTCTATGTACACCACTGCCTGTGGGGGCACTAAAGGGAATTTGAACAGTTGCTGTCAGTTCCCTCTTGCAGATTACATTTGGGACGCCCTGAGATGATCTGATTTATGGGAGATCTTCCTAAATAAAAGGGACTATTCAAAGCGGGTACCCCTTGAATACTTTCAGGTTGTATCGCGCTTGACAAGTTGAATACTAGATATACAACAGAAGATTTGCTTGCTTCAAAATTTATCAAGCTCCCAAACCTCCCAATAACAGTTTATGTATTGTTTTTTCTTTTTGCCCGGCTCCAATGAGAAGTCCCAGCCGTCGATAAGACCATTGATTGCCGGTTAGCCTATTGTATTTACTCTACATTGTGTATTGCTTTTTTATGGCATTTTTTATTATGCCAATATTTTTCTGGCAGATAAATAAAACACTGGCTTTTAGGCAGCTATAAAGTAAAATATTATCCTTTCATCTCCGCATCCTTACAGAATTCACATCTGCGCTAGAACAGAGTAATAGAAATAAAGAAAGCAAACTTAGTCTGGGAGAGACTTGAATGCAATCCCGAAGGATGAAATGTCACTACAAAAGCAAAGCAGCTCTTTGATTTTTAGAGAATAGAAGCTCAATCATTGGAAAGGGTAATGCTATCAGCCCATTGTGTGAATGAGAACTGACACGCCAAAGACAACCGTTTTACTTCTTTTCAGCTTCTTTTGAATATTTCCATTATTCCACGTTGTTGACAACTTCTTTTCCGAGGCATTTAAACTTTTTGCATAAAAGAATATTTTTTTGTGCTTGCTCTTGAGGGGTATAAAAGAAAATTTCTAAAGATAATAAATATAATCACCCAGGAGACAAGAATGATAGATAGATATGAGAACGATAGATAGATAGATAGATAGATAGATAGATAGATAGATAGATAGATAGATACAGGGGCGGACACAGACAGCAGAGGGCCCTTGTGCAAGGAATGTGTTTGGGCCCCCCGGTCCCCCCCCCCCCGCCGTTCCCAAACCAAATTCTCAACCTAACCTATGGTGTCCTAACATCACATACAGCAATACAAAACATACAGGGTAAGGCTACTTTCACACCTGCAGCACTACGCTCCGGCCACCTGATTTGGCAGAGAATGCAAGAAATTGGCCGGACACAGACTCAGTCATGCAGAGGTTTGTGTCCTGCTGATTCTCTGCATTTTTGCCAGATTGTGGCCGGATCTCTGCCCATTATAGTTAATGGGGTCGGCGGGCATTCTGTCTGCATCCAGCAGTGCCAGAGCCGGTGAATTCCAGAAGGCTGTTCTCTGCTGGACCAGCCTGCCAGAATCACTAACTCAGATGTGAAAGTAGCCTAATACAGGTCCACATACCTCGTACATCCAGTGACGTCTTCTTAGATGTAGATGTTCTCTTTCCTCATCTTCTCCTTTCAGACCAGACTGCCATGATGATTTCTTCCAGCCATCTCTTCTCTCTGTGGAGTTTGACAAATAGACATCTTAGATTCCTACTTTTCTATCATTCTTCCACCTTCTTGAACTCCTCATCCTGCCACTCCCAATACTGTGCCCGCTGTGCTCCCCCAAAACTATACTGCAGAAACAGTCCCCCTCAAATACTACCGCCTTCAGTAATTAAAATAACTGCACCCAGGAAATAGTGTCCCTGACACTAAATTATAACCAAAAATGTTCCCCAAAAATAACTGTGCTAAGCTGATAGTAATAGTCCCAACAATAGAAATAATTAGTGCCCCCGGCCAGCCAATGTCCCCATAGTGCCCTCATAATGTGCCAATGCCCCCTACTATGTACCCAAAAAAACCCTCTTAGTGCCCCTATACAATGACCCCAATAGTGCTCCTCTCCCCCCCTTCTCCATAGTGCCCCCATGTCTGCCAGAATATAAGATAGGGCCCCCATAGTGATCCTCGCCCTCCATAGTGCCAGTATATATATAGGCCCCCCATAGTCGTCCTCCTCCTCCAGAGTGCCCCCCATAGTGCTCCTCCTCCATAGTGGCCCCATAGTGTTCCTTCTCCATTGTGCTCCCCCTCCAAAGTGGCCCCCATAGTGCCTCTCCTCCATAGTGCTCCTCCCCCATAGTGCCCCCACTGAGTGCCAACTTAAATAAAAAAAAATTAACAGTTATACTTACCTCCTTGCCTCTGTCAGCGACGCGATGCAGGCCTCTTCCGGCCTGTGTCCCGCGCTGTACGGCTCAGGCGGCGCGATGACGTCATCGCGTCGCCTGTGCCGGCCTCTGATAGGCTACAGGCCTAGTGCAGAGGAACGGGGAAGGGACACGCCTCTCCCTCCCTTGCCCCGCATTATCCATCTGTATCGCCGTCCTAAGGACGGCGATACAGATGAATATAGAGATGAGCGCTTCCAAAATGGAAGCGCTCACATCTCTACCTGCCGCCGGGAAGAAAGGGCCCCCCTCCGGTCCCGGGCCCCGGTGCAGCCGAACCGGCTGCACCGCGGTATGTCCGCCCCTGGATAGATAGATAGATAGATATGGAGAACGATAGATAGATAGATAGATAGATAGATAGATAGACAGATAGATATATAGATAGATAGATGTATAGATAGATTAGATAGTACATAGAAACATAGATAGATAGATAGATAGATAGATAGATAGACAGATAGATAGATATATAGATAGATAGATGTATAGATAGATTAGATAGTACATGGAAAGATAGATAGATAGATAGATAGATAGATAGATAGATAGATAGATAGGAGACAGGTAGTTATGAGATAGATAGATAGATAGGATAGATAGATAGATAGATAGATAGATAGTACATGGATAGATAGATAGATAGATAGATAGATAGATAGATAGATAGATAGATAGACAGATACTGTGGAGTCCTTGGGAGCAGTTTCCAACAATGTTCTGCTGGGCCGAAGCAAGAGTCCCAATTCTCTTAGTACCAATTAAATTGGTCCCAGGAGGCACAGGACACATGGACCCAGTATCCCCCGAAATGCCAACAGGTGGTGCAGCAGTCCTGGCAGGTGCTTGTGCCCAGATGTACCATGGTCCTCACTCTATAGTGACCATGCCCACGTTTTCAAGTTTTAGAAAATATGACATTTTTGCTAAATTTTGTTGCACATGATGATGTATGACACCATTTGGCATAGTTTCCACTAAAATTTGTGTAAGTGGACCACTGTGTTAAAGGCATAGCAATCTGACAATCTGGAGACTCTAAGCCACCACTAGAGAGTGCCATCTATCAATGTGTACCAGTATGCAGTACGCTCCCTCTAGTGGTGCTGCAGGTAGCCAAAAATGTTGTTTTAAGTCTACTGTATGTCTATACGATTTATTATAAAAATAGAACTCAAAAAATTTGTCAGCAGAGAAGTTCAAATCTATTTAGATATTCTGTATTGGATATTCCTTTTTACATATTACACATAATGGACTTAGCTCCGCAGCCTTGACGATTATTTTATAATGTTGGCTATGAAAGCTCTGCCATAAAAGGAATGTAATATATGCAGGTGATAGTGTGAACTTTAAATTAAGCAAAATTACAAAAATAGGGGAAAAATTTCATCATGTATTAAACCTGAGTATACGTTTCAGCTATAGAGTCTTGATGTGACATCAAGTAACATGGTGCTAATCTGGTAGCTGCCTAAGGCAAGGTTTCTGATGAGGCCACTGGTACATGGCGCTTGTCCAGCTGTCAAATGACTATTTTATAACAAACTCCCACTCTGGCTCCTTAGTGGAGAGAAGTGTCATCGGTTATTTTACAGATGACTAATATAAAAGTCACCAGGACGTCAAAGTGTCTTCTCCTCGTTAAAATGTATAGAAGTCATTAAAAAAGGGATATTGATAGTATAAGGTCTGGGGGAATCCAATCTGAATATAGATAGAAATGATCATGAGAAACTAATTTGCATAGCGAGACGGTGGATTAGTGGGTGACATGGGGCCCGGAGTTGTGAGGGGGCCCAAGTCACTCACTTGCCAGTACATACACACAGCATGGGGAGCATGAAAGAACAGCCACACCCATGTCCCTGTCTGATTGCATGACCTGCCCTAAATAGCGGTCCACAACTGGATGGCGGTCCCTAGCTTAGCTAAGTGCAGGGTCTTAAAAGGAAGGGAACAATGGGAGACAAATAACAAATAAACGATAGAATAACACAGAGCGAAAAATTACCAAGCTGGGGTCCAATAGCGAGAAAGCAAATAAATCCAAATCAGCGACAAAAACTGGAAAAAGGGAAAGCCAAAAGTCAAAAGCCAAGAGGTAGCGTCAGTCCAAAAGGGTCAATCAAGGTCAGTATCAAGTAAAAAAAGCTGAGGTCAAGTCCAGGTATGGTAAATGCAAACAAGGAATCTAAATAAAAAACAATCACAGGCAACCTGCGGCCAGCAGGCTGCCTGTTTAAATAGTGCAGACTGATGGGGTCAGTCACGTGACGTGGTCAGCGTCATGTGACCTGTGCCGTGTGTCTGGCCCTGCTCGTTGCCAAGGGGACCAGGACGCCGACCGGCACCCCGACTGTAAACGCATTTCGTACGAATTATTGGTAATGATTAAGGACATGTAGTTTGTCCGAAACAATTTACAGTCGGGGGTGCCGTGATTATTTGCATGTGCTCACTGTACTCAAGATTAAAGGATCATCACAGCTTTTAAGAACGGTGCTGGTTTTCTCTTTGTGGATCACAATAAGGTCGGGAATCGGACTACAACCATTCTCGTCTGGCACAATCAAGGTACAGGGGAGCTGGAGCTTACCTTTACATATGAATTGTTAAGCGGGGTGCCCTTGATGGTTAACGGTTGGCAGGGTGTAAGGCAGGATGGCAGATGTAGGGACTGGTGGATAATGGAGGCAAAGACCAGGTCAACACAGTGATAGCAAAGACTAGTTTCTCTATTATGGATGATGAGTGATACGGTACAAACCTATATCAAGAACAATGCTGAGGTATTCCACAGAGATTGCTTTTCCCAATAGCTGTGTACGGTATATGCAGCTGCTATGATGGCAGTAGTAGTAGTCTCCGAGTCTCCATTTATAGGTGCTGGCAATTGTCACGGGGAGCCGGTGGCATGCTTCCTCCGTGCACCGCCACCGGACTTCCACCATTGTTCGGGAGCGAGGATGTGATGTTCGTCCTGCGTCTCCATGACAAGAGGGGCGGGGAGGACCCGGCGCGCGTTCAGTCTCAACGCGGGCGGCTTCCTCCCCATTCCCTTAACAACAGGCAGGAGGAGCTTCTGAACGCTGGCAGGGAGGCTAGCACTCAGCTATGAATCACTGTGTGTTTTAGGTCACGTGACGCTGCCACGTCATGTGATCTACTTGGAGCCCTATTTAAACAGGCAACCTGCCAGCCACAGGTTGCCTGAGATTGGTCGTATTATCTCCAGAGTGTTTTGCTACAGTGACTTCCACATTGACTTGGTGTTTTTGGACTGCCCTCTCGTCTCTCCCCTGGTACCTCGTTATCTCTCGGTGTTGACTTCGGCGTGTTTTTGGACTTGGCTCTTGTATTTCCCCTGTAGTTTGACGTGTCCTCTAGGTTTGACTTCGGCTTGGCGACCTCGATGACTCTGTTTGGGGTTCTGTTTTTGTTTATTGTTTTCTCCTGTTTTTACCCCCTTCCCTGTACGCCCCAGCACGTACTTAGGCTAAGGATTGTCGACCAGTTGTGCGCCGTTGCCTAGGACGGGTCGTACAAGTAGGCAGGGACAGAGGTGGAGTTGAAGTCAGGGCTCACGATTCCCCTGTCGTGACCGCAATCCTCCCAATTGACCACAGTCATGCAAAACTCTCACAATCAGTACATGCTCAGTCCCTTGTAATACTAATCAGTCTGAAGAGGAAGAGGTTTGTTCTCTTTCCCTCAGGGGTTCTCCTATCACAATTGCTTTTGGTCTGGCAGCTCCTTTATCCACAGGAATGGTGTTTTTCCTGGAGAAAAATTATTTTTCCTTGCTCTCAGCTTCTGCCAGGCTCACAAGCTGTAGCCTTATCCACAGCCTGAGCCAGCCTGGTTTGTAAAACACAGCCACAACAAAGGGAAGAAGGGTCAGACACAAACACAACTCTAAGATCAGGAAGGTGCACCCAGTGGCTTGGGACCACTTTAGTGCATTTAAAGGGTTTGTCTAGAACTTTTATATTATAGGGCTACCTTCAAGATATATATATTGTGCAGTGGACAGAGCCAGCCCTGTCCACTACACAATGGGTGGTGCTATGTAATTCTGGCACTGGAGCTCCTTCAGAACAGATGATTGGCAGGGTTACGGGGTGTCAGATTCCCATTGATCCTAAGGATAGGCCATCAGTATAACATTCCTGGGCGTCCCTTTAAGTGCATTGAGTATGATTTTGAAGGAAACACATCAATTGTACGTGCTTTGGACGCATGCAGACAGTGCTTTTCATGTCTCTACATTAAATATGTTCTGCATGGACGTTTTGTAGAGAAAATTTCAGCTTATTAAAGGTCACAGTCATCTTTTCATTACTTTTCACCAGTGGAGTACCATGGGCAGTAGTGTACATAAAGAAGTAAGGGCCCCATAGCAAGGATCACACCAGGCCCCCCACACAGGACAGAAGGATTTCTGCCTAAACCCCTTTCTATGACTCTTGGACCATTTTTCCACTGCCTCATTTGCTAAAAGTTGTTCCTTTAGAGGGTAGAGTCCTGACCAGGTTTTAACCTCCAGCAGAAGAGGAGATGAACCCAACTGGGCCCCCTCTTGCCCTGGGCCCCATAGCAGTCGCCTGGTCTCTCGCTATGGTAGTTACTCCTCTGACCATAGGATCCTGTGGCAGGCCTAGGCTCTGACACAATAATAGGCCACCCAGTGGCGTACATAGAGAAGTATGGGCCCCATAGCAAGGATCAAACCAGGCCCCCCCCAACCCTTTTCAATAACCCTTGGGCCATTTTTCCACTGCTTCATTTGCTAAAAGTTGTTCCCTTAGAGCAGGGATGTCCAACCTGCGGCCCTCCAGCTGTTACCAAACTAAAACTCCCAGCATGCCTGGAAAGCCTACAGCTATTAGGACATGCTGGGAGCCAGAGGCGTAGCTAGAGGTTCAGCACAGGGGGGGCGAAACATACTTGAGTGGGCCCCCCACTTCGTGGCTTCCCAAACGCACGTTTCCAACTTCACAGGCACATACTACTAGTTGTGGTTATAATATTGTATTAGAAAGATGACTGTATAAACTGCTAGATCATCTATGCTGTTAAGTACAGTACAATAGACTTTCTACATACCCTAGTGTAAATACTCTACCATATAATGCAGTAAAATATAGGAGTAATAGGAGTAAAAAACAAGGGGACTCCTACGTTAAAGGAAACCTGTCCCCAGTTTTTACATCACTAAACTAACAGTCCCCTGCCCCCATCAGACCTCAGATCAGCGTATTGTGCCCCATCAGACCTCAGATCAGCGTATTGTGCCCCCATCAGACCTCACATCAGCCTACTGTGCCCCATCAGACCTCAGATCAGCCTACTGTGCCCCATCAGTCCTCACATAAGCCTACTGTGCCCCCATTAGACCTCACATCAGCCTACTGTGCCCCCATCAGACCTCAGATCAGCCCACTGTGCCCTCATCAGACCTCAGATCAGCCTACTGTGCCCCATAAGACCCCAGATCAGCGTATTATGCCCCCATCAGACCTCACATCAGCCTACTGTACCCCATCAGACCTCAGATCAGCGTATTGTGCCCCATCAGACCTCAGATCAGAGTATTGTGCCCCATTAGACCTCAGATCAGCGTATATTGTGCCCCATCAGACCTCAGATCAGCGTACTGTACCCCCACCAGACCTCAGATCAGCAGAATGTGCCCCCATTAGTCCTCACATCAGCCTACTGTGCCCCCATCAGACCTCAGATCAGCGTATTGTGCCCCCATCAGACCTCAGATCAGCAGAATGTGCCCCCATCAGACCTCACATCAGCCTACTGTGCCCCATCAGACCTCAGATCAGCGTATTGTGCCCCATCAGACCTCAGATCAGTGTATTGTACCCCCATCAGACCTCAGATCAGCAGAATGTGCCCCCGTTAGTCCTCACATCAGCCTACTGTGTCCCCATCAGACCTCAGATCAGCAGAATGTGCCCCCATCAGACCTCAGATCAGCAGATTGTGCCCCCATCAGACCTCAGATCAGTGTATTGTGCCCCATCAGACCTCAGATCAGCATATTGTGCCCCCATCAGACCTCAGATCAGCAGAAAGTGCCCCCCATTAATCCTCACATCACCCTACTGTGCCCCCATCAGACCTCAGATCAGCGTATTGTGCCTCCATCAGACCTCAGATCAGTGTATTGTGCCCCCATCAGACCTCAGATCAGCAGAATGTGCCCCCATCAGACCTCAGATCAGCGTATTGTGCCCCCATCAGACCTCAGATCAGCGTATTGTGCTCCATCAGACCTCAGATCAGTGTATTGTGCCCCCATCATACCTCAGATCAGCGTATTGTGCCCCCATCAGACCTCACATCAGCCTACTGTGCCCCATCAGACCTCAGATCAGCGTATTGTACCCCCATCAGACCTCAGATCAGCAGAATGTGCCCCCATTAGTCCTCACATCACCCTACTGTGCCCCCATCAGACCTCAGATCAACGTATTGTGCCTCCATCAGACCTCAGATCAGCGTATTGTGCCCCCATCAGACCTCAGATCAGCGTATTGTGCCCCCATCAGACCTCAGATCAGCAGAATGTGCCCCCATCAGACCTCAGATCAGCGTATTGTGCCCCATCAGACCTCAGATCAGTGTATTGTGCCCCATCAGACCTCAGATCAGCGTATTGTGCCCCCATCAGACCTCAGATCAGCAGAATGTGCCCCCATCAGTCCTCACATCACCCTACTGTGCCTCCATCAGACCTCAGATCAGCCCACCCAGCCACATAAAATTAAAATAAAAAACCTTTCTTACCTGTCCCGCGCTGCGTGGGCTGATCTGAGGTCTGATAGGGGTCGCTAAATACAAGTGAGCGCTTCCATAATGGAAGCCCTCACTTGTATTCGCCTGATAGTCATCCTTGCTGGGCCCCCCCTGACTCACTGGGCCCGGAGCCGTCGCCCCCCTTGCCCCCCGGTAGCTACGCCTCTGCTGGGAGCTATAGTTTTGCAACAGCTGGAGGGCCTTAGGTTGACCCTTTTCTATGACTCTTGGACCATTTTTCCACTGCTTCATTTGCTAAAAGTTGTTCCTTCAGAAGGTAGAGTCCTGACCAAGTTTTTACCTCCAGTCGAAAAGGAGATAATCCCAACTAAGACCAGTCTGCCACTATGGTACTTATGCCCCTTAGGCCACAGCAGAAGGTGACCCCATTTGGTGATGACTTCGGAGCCAATCATTTGCCATCAAGGACTATTTCCTATGAGATCTCATTGATGACGTGTCGTGTGTGTATAATGATATCAGCAAAGGTTATGATGGGATTAAAGGGGTTTTCCAAGATTTAACTACTGATGACCTATCCTTACGATAGCTCATCAGTATCTGTTCGGTGGGGGTCCGACAGCCAGGACCCCTGCCAATCAGCTGTTTCTTAAGGCACCGGCCCTCCCGTGAACGCCGCAGCCTTCTCTTAGCTTTTCCTAGGCCAGTGACGTCACGTTCATCGGTCACGTGACCTAGGAGCGGCTCAGCACCATTCAAGTGAATGGGGCTGAGCGCCATACTAAGCATGGCCTCTATACAATGTACAGCGCTGTGTTTGGTGAGCGGGGAGAAGGTAGCGGACTCTCAGGAGTGCCGGTGCCTTCTCAAACAGCTGATCAGCGAGGGTCCCGGGTGTCGGACCCCCACCGATCAGATACTGATGACCAGAGGTAGTAAAACATTGGGAAAACCCCTTTAATAGGGGGCATGAACATATTCTATATAAATTGATGGCAAACAGAATCCTTCCTCTGGTGGGTCCATGGATGCCTGGTCCTACACTATGTCACATCAGATGTTTACTGAAGCATGTTCTGATACTCTTTCTACTGATGCTTTCTTTTTTGCAGCATAAAAAATGTAAATTCTCAATTTTCCCTAGAACAGACTCATTTTTTCTCCCAGCAGAACTCGATAATTGGTGCTATTTTTCGCTGTTAGCTTCACCTTTATCATCATGTGGTTTTATACGGCTGGGTGATAAACAAAATGTATGACTGTGAATGTCTAATGACCCCTTCCTCTAATGAAATAACAGATAAGAGATAGCTCGGAAGGAGCTGCGGAATATTGCCGTATTTAATGTGCGGTGTGGTAATTATGCTGTCTAAGTAATCACTTGACTTGAATGTATATAATCATTCGTGATTAATCTAGAAGTGTAGTCATGAAAAGGCAAAGTGACTGGTGTGTCCTACGAATCTTCTGCATGTAATCATAACAAGATTGCCTTCTCCGAGCGCCGAACGATGGATGTTGCCTGGATAATCAAGAAATGCTAATGAGAGACGGAGAAGAAAGAAGATTTTCTTAGAAGAGTATGCGGCATTCCATGAATGTGGGATAAAATGTGACGGAAAATAAGGAACATAACAGGCATGGGACAAAGGAGCATACAGGTTCGAAGGTGATATAGTAAGATTAATTAAACATAATTAAATTTTGGTTATCTATTCTCGTTAGACACTGAACATATTATTTTCGGAATCATATATAATACGGGATATACCAAGGTTGCAATATCTGGTATAAGCTGAATATAGACTCCTCATGCACCTACACAAAAGAATTTGTGGGCTTTCCATTGACCTTGGTTAGTTCCAGATACGGTATATATACTGTAGGTCTATGTTATAACATAGCACCATAGTAACATAGTTTATAAGGCTGAAAAAAGCCCTCTGTCCATCCAGTTCTTCCTGTTATCCTGCAAGTTGATCCAGAGGAAGGAAAAAAACCCCTGTGAGGTAGAAGCCAATTTTCCTCACTTTAGGGAAAAAAATTCCTTCCCGACTCCAATCAGACATCAGAATAACTCCCTGGATCAATGACCCCTCTCTAGTAACTATAACCTGTAATATTATTACCTCCAGAAATACATCCAGGCCCCTCCTGATCTCTTATAGTGAACTTACCATCACCACCTCCTCAGGCAGAGAGTTCCATAGTCTCACTGCTCTTACCGTAAAGAATCCTCTTCTATGTTTGTGTACAAACCTTCTTTCCTCCAGACGCAGAGGATGTCCCCTCGTCACAGTCACAGTCCTGGGGATAAATAGATGATGGGAGAGATCTCTGTACTGACCCCTGATATATTTATACATAGTTATTACATCTCCCCTCAGTCGTCTTTTTTCTAAAGTAAATAACCCTAATTTTGATATAATAATATAATAATATTGATACAATGATATAATAATATTATAATTCTAGGATGTAAGAGTAACACCCGGGTCTTTCTCTTTAATAAAAGGAAACTTCTGGCAGTTTGGTTCAGAAGAGGAAGATTCAAATACCTTCAAGAGACATGTCTTCTAATTCCTTTGCCCTCGGGGGGACAAAAATGAAAAAAATCCCTTTTGTTTAGGGATCATACAAAAATTCTACCATGACAGAGGGTATGGATATCGACACATAAAGTATATGTCTATACATGCATTTAAGAGGCAGTGCACTAAATTTGAGGTCCCCCAGCCGCTCCCTAATGATAGGACCTCGATGAGCTGGAGCATTGTCCTCCATGAAGATGACATTAGGCCTGTGTTGTTCCTGCAGAGGCTCAATGACTGGATTAGTGACGTTCTTCAGGTAGTCTGGACTTGTCACTGGACCATTCACACAGTGCAGGGCAGTTCTGTACTGACTACACACACCTGTCCACACTGTAACATCACCACCACCAAAGGCTCATCTGGTGACAACAGTGGCTGATGCAGAGCGCTCTCCTTGACGTCTCTAACATCGTTGGCGGCCATCATTTCTGCTCACCGTGAATCGACTTTCATCAATGAACAGCACTGAGGTCCACTGGTCCTCATCCAGTGTAGATGCTCCCTGCCCTATGCAAAATGATGACGTCTGTAGTCAGGTACCCTCGCAGGTCGTCTAGCACACAGACCAAACTGATGTAAATAGTTTTGAAATTGTCTGATGTGACACTTTGGTGCCTCTCACCTCCCTTAAATGTGCCTGGAGTTGTGTGGCATTCATCATCCAGTTCCGCAAGGCATTGTTCACAATGAAGCGGTCAGTGTGGGATATGGCCAAAGGACGTCCACTTCTCTGCCTTTATGTGACTCTTCCTCTGTGTCTCTGACACAACCTGCTGATGACTCTCTGTGACACTCTAAGCTCAGTGGTCACTTCCGTTTGAGAACATCCTGCTTGAAGCCTCGCAATGGCAAGGTACTGCTGATCAATTGTTAGGTGTTGTCTTGGTCTCATGATGTCAAAATGTGAACAGCATGATGAGGAGGACTGTTTAATACCAATTCTAATTGAACCAGTAAATTTATTGGGTGATTCATGGATCAAACACCTGTTGTGAATTTCGCTGTTAAGATCCTTGTTAGAGAACAGCAAGTTGTGCAAAAAGTACTGAAACATTGAACAGTTGGACATGTGCATCCAAGAGTTTAGAGAAGATAAAACCAGAATGAGTCACGTTTTGTAAAAGTACTTGAGATTGGGATTCAAATATATGATCACCTCTAAAGATGGAAGAACAATTTACCAAGTTTAAGACTGCCAGTGGATCTGACAAAATGAAAGAATCATGCACCCATAACAGACTGATACTTCCTGCTATTTGATGTTGCTATTCATCTTGTGCTGCAACCCCTGTGGGCAGAGTCAGCAGTCATATCATTATCATCAATGAGATTTAACATCAAAGTTATAACCTTGGTAGGCAGATAACACAGGATCACACCTAAATAATAGGAAATGGGAATAGCTCAGCTCCTCCTCCTCCTCCCTCCTCCCTCTCTTTGCACAGCATGCTCACTATATTAGTCATAGAAGTCAATGAGTCCCTTTCTGATTGAGTTTGATAGGTCCCTGCTATACATCAAATCTCTGAAACTCTACAGGCCAATAGTCCCTCCTAAAGAAATGTAAAAATAGACTAAAAAGATACTGAAAAAAATCAGATAAATCAGAAAATAATTTATATTAGCGAGAGAGACCATTTATATGCAAATTTCTAATGACGGCCACCGGTCGCTGAGTCATTGCTCATTGTAAATTATGCCTCTTTCGAAGGAATGGGCATTCTGTAACCTCATTTAAAGACAATCTGAGCTCTGCTTTATTCATCCTGACACAGAAATTACGCAAGAGGCCTGTGGAGATTGGAAACTGAGCAGCACTTTTATCTTGGAAGGTCAGGGAAAGGGTATGAATTACACCGGTGTTCAGTGCTCTTCCTAAAGAAAGTTTAAAGAACTGATAATTCAACCGCTGGTGCTGTTATCTCCGCCAACTAATGCCAGACTGCATCTACTGCACAAACGTGACGCTTAGAGGAGCATGATCTATATGCCAATACAAATGAGCAAAACTCATGTCTTTTGGTTTTCACTCCTGAGCTAAGAATGTAATCTACTTAACTTTCTTAAAGGGAACTTGTCGAATATAATGTCCTATCTGCAGGGTTAAGTAGCTGAACAGGGGACAAGGACTCCAATTTATCATGATACAAGTTCCATACGACATTGCAACATACTAGAAAAATCTTTAAGAGGCTGCAGTTCACATTTCAACCTCTGGGTGGTGATTTCATGCCACAAACCTCGAGTTATGTCAAGCCAAGACAAGCAAAGAAGGGCACACATGTATTAATGTAAATCTCTGTTCCCCCTGTGCTTATGAGACCACTGGTCAGGGACAACCAATCATTGCCAACCTAGCCGCATCATCTCATTATCACTAGAAGGCAGGGTCTGCAGAGTCAACTCATTATCATTAGATGGTGAGGTCAGCAGAGTCATCTCATTATTATTAGATGGTGGGTTCAGCTGAGCCATCTCATGACCATTAGAGGGTAGGCTCAACAGAGACATCTCATTACCATTAGAGGGTGAGGTCAGCAGAGTCAAATAATTTTCCCTAGAGGGCAGGGTCACCTCATTAGCATTTAAGGGTAGGGTGAGGTCTACAAAGCTAGAGATCTCATTATCATTAGAGGATGAGGTCAGCAGAGTCATCTCATTATCACTAGAAGGCAGGGTCAGCATAGTCAACTCATTATCATTAGACAGCGAGGTCAGCAGAGTCATCTCATTATCGTTAGAGGGTGGGTTCAGCTGAGCCATCTCTTTACCATTAGAGGATAGGCTCAACAGAGACTTCTCATTACCATTAGAGAGTGAGGTCAGCAGAGTCATCTCATTATCATTAGAGGGGGGGATCAGCAGAGTCATCTCATTTTAACTAGAGGGCAGGGTCACCTCATTAGCATTATAGGTTAGGATGAGGTCAGCACAGGGTCAGTAAAGTCATCTCATTATCAATAGAAGGTGGAGTCAGCAGAGTCATCTTATTATTAGAGGGCAGGGTTAGCACAGTCTTCTCACTGTCATTGGAGGGTCTAGTCATCAGAGTCATCTCATTATCATTATAAGGCAGGGTCAGTAAAGTAATCTCATTATCATTATAGGGCAGGATTAGTAAAGTCATCTCATTTTCAATTGACCATGAGGTCAGCAGAGTCATCTCATTATCATTAGATGGTGAGGCCAGCAGAGTCCTAGAGTCAGTCATATTATCATTAGATGGTGAGGTCATCAGAGTCATCTTATTTTTATTAAAAAGGCAAGGTCAGCAGTGTCATCTTATTTTTTCTTTTTAAAGGGCAGGGTCAGCAGAGTCTTCTCATTGCCATTGAAGGGTCTGGTCAGCAGAGTCATCTCATTATCATTAGAGGGCAGGGTCAGAAGAGTCATCTCATTATCATTATGTCAGAATCAGCAGAATCATCCATATAATCAATTGTAGTGTAGTATTGCAGTGCTTGAGACAGAGAAGGCACCACTGTATATACAGTACACAGATAAGTCTCTGTATGCAGCTCTCCAGTCTCTGAGGGGGGGGATGGTCTCTATCTTAAAAAGCTAAACATAAGATCAAGGGGCGCAATCTGAAATTAGCTGGGGTTAATATCAGGAGCAGCTTTAGGAAAATATTATTTTACTGAATGAGTAGTGGAATCTTGGAACAAACTTCCAGCAGATGTGGTTGGGAAATCTACAGTAAGTGAATTTAAACCCATCTGGGATAAACACACGTCTATCCTAAGATAAAAAAGAGAAGGGACGACTAGATGCACCAGGGGGGTCTTTTTCTGCCGTCAATCTTCTAAGTTTCTTTGTCTTTTCCTTGAGACTGTATGGACAATTGTACAACCATTGATTTCCATTTATTGCACCTTGTGTGTGCCTCTAAAACACATTGGAGGTCAAAAAGTAGATGTCCAATGAGCTTCCCTTTTTAAAAAGTACCAAAGGTGGCGTATAAATGCCACATGTGCGTAAATCTAGGGCAGTGGCATTTAAAAAGTCACCAACTGTGGGCTTCCAACTTTTTTTTACGTCAGTTTCTGGGGTAGGGTGTCATAATAGATGACCCCCTTTATTCTCACACTTTACATTTTACAAATGAAAAATAAAATAGTGATTCATTGAAACGGAAAGCAATTTTTTTTTTAAATCAAATCTGAAGTTTCCCACTTCATTGCCTATATTGCTGTAACGGTTTGAACAATCACTCTGTGAACTGGTCAGTGATTGATTGTGGAGTATCAGACAATGAAGCATGTGGACGGATTGTGTACGGTCATGGCAATGAGGCTGTGAGGATCTCCAATTATGCCTCCAAGGAGTTGTCTAGGATTATAAATAGGTTTTTGCCCAGTAACAGTGCCACTTTTGTCCTGGGGCTGTGTGTGAGATTGCAGCTAAACTTATTTATATGAAAGGGTATATATATACGCTGCAATAGCAGACATAGCCACTAGAGAAGTGTGGTGCTGTTTGACTCTTATTTCTCATCCTTGATAACCTAGTCTTGGAACGCACTGAATTAACAGACATAAAATGACTGTACTGTATGTAATTCATGCAAATGTCTCTAATAGTGCTTAATGCAATTAGTCATGTGCTCTGTGGGGTAATGATTAGGAATAGAGCAGATGTTGTTTTGGATATGAATTTATTATGGCGTCTTGAGGGTTGAGGACCAAATCACACTCTCTTATTACAGGGACCAGATCATTCTTGTCGCGCACCTGGTATGAAATATTCCATGATAACTTTAAGGCTTATTCTCACTGTATATGTGAGCGATGGTGGACTGGATGGGTGAACTGTCAGTGGATATTCATTACTAGGGCCATGGCTGGGAATCTGATGAAAAAAATAAAAAATCTCAATATCTTTTTAAATTCTATAGGTTTATAGATTGTGTATAGAATTAATCTACATCAAAAATTGACTCACGGTATAAAAAATTTTATCAAAATGACACTTACATAATTTTTTTTGTCACATATTATCAAAAAACCATTCCCCTGAACTCTGCTTCTTTGGTCCCTCTTGCAGGAGCACTATGGAACGTTCGCTCTATCTGTAACAAACTGTCCTACATACATGACCTCTTTATCTCTCGCAAAGTTTCCTTTCTGGGTCTCACAGAAACATGGCTGACATCTTCTGACACTGCCTCCTGTGCTGCACTCTCTTATAGCGGATTTCATTTTACTCACACCTCCCGCCCCGGCTGCAAACATGGTGGAGAAGTTGGTCTTCTCCTAGCAGACAACTGCTCCTACAGCCCAACTCCACTGCCACCATGCATTACTCTCACTTCATTTGAAGGACACAGCGTTCGCATCTACTCTCCCTCCAACCTCCAAATAGCTGTCATTTACTGGCCCCCAGGCCCAGCCACCATCTTTCTTGACCACTTCAACACTTGGCTCCTACACTTTCTTTCTGCTGACGTCCCCACTATCATCATGGGTGACTTCAACATCCCCATTGACACTTGCCACTCAGCCACCTACAAGCTTCTAGAACTCTCTTCCTCCTTTGGCCTCTCACAGTGGTCTTCAGCTCCCCCCCACAGAGATGGTCACACTCTGGATCTTATCTTTACCCACCTCTGTTTCCTAGCTAACTTTTCTAATTCACCTCTCCCCCTATCCAACCACAACCTACTCACCTTCTCTTCACTGGTCTCTTCTGCTACTCCCCCCGGTCCACACACTAATACACCTCCGCAGGAACCTTAAACATCTCAACCTTCACCTGCTTTCTGACTCTCTTTTGCCTTTCTCGAACATTTGTTCCCTCCAAGACCTCGATGCTGCCACCACTCTGTATAACACCACAATAACTACAGCTCTGGAATCTGTCGCATCCCCTCACACTCAACACAACCCGGAAAATCAACAGACAATGCTGGCACACCTACCTGACCAAGAAACTCAGACAAGCTTTCAGGGCTGCTGAGCGGCGATGGAAAAAATCCCATTCTAAGGATCACTTCACTACATACAAGCAATCCCTCCTCATTTTCAAATCCTCACTCGCTGATGCAAAACAGGCATACTTCTCATCTCTCATATCTTCCCTGTCCCACAACCCTAAACAACTTTTTAACAATTTTAACTCCAGTTTAAACTTTTTATAGTATTGAATTGAATTGGTGGACCATCGAGTCTAAGGTTCATTTCCCGATGGGATGAATGATAACACTTAGTCTGCTTCCAGTTTTCAATTTAAAGGGTTTCTGTCACCAGAAAATAGCCCATATAAGTGGCTGTAATTTCCCATGTGCCCATGACAGGAGACACCATATATGTAACTAAAAATCCCCCTACTGCAGCCGTTATCTCAAAAAAGTGATTTTTATAATATGTAAATGAGCGTTCGCTAGGTGCAGGGGGCGGTAACCCTGCACCTAGTATCGTCTTTAGCCCACCTCTAACCACGCCTTCCTTCTTCAGATTGACAGGGCCAGAGATAAATGGCCAAAGGAGCATCACAGAATCAGTTGATACCTGTACCTGTCCTCTCAAAGGCCTATTAGTAAACATACTGTGTTCACGTGGTAAGAGAGGAGGGAGTTTAACCCCTTCCCGACCAGTGCCGGGACTTTAAAGATGGAGCCCGCTCCTGCACAGAGCGGGCGTGATGGCTGCGGGTGACCTGCTTTTCCCACTAGCAGACACCCGTGGCTAATGTCCGTGACCGGCAGTAATGCCAATCGCGGACATTTAACGCTTCCGGTGTTGCTCCGGCTCCCCCGTGTGGTGATCGGAGGAGCCAGAGCCTGCCTGCAGCAGCCCCTGTCATAGTAAATGACAGGAGGCTGCTGCATAGGCTTTCCTATAGAGCCCTTGCCTGTAATAGGGCTCCATAGGAAAGCACTAAAATCATCATGTAAGTGCATTGGAGTCTATGATATACGCAATCAAATGATTGCTAGTTATAGTTCCTTATGGGAACTATAAAAAAAGTGTAAAAATAAAATAAAGTTAAAAAAAAATAAAAATGCAAAAGTTCAAAAATAAAAGTATTAAAATTTTTTTAAAAAATACACATTATGGGTATCGCCCATATTATAAAAATATAAAAAATTATTTCCCATACGGAAAACAGCGAAATGGAAAAAAGCATCAAAATGGCTGATTCGCCATTTTTGTCGCTTAAAAAAAAAATTAAATAAAAACAATCAAAAAGTCATACGCACCCCAGAATGGTATCAATAAAAAGTTCAAAATGCAAGAAAAACTATACATATTAGGTATTGCCGGATTCGTACTGACCAGTAGAATGAAAGTAACTGGTCAGTTTTAATGCACATCAAATGCTGTAAATAAAAAAAAAAAACGTAAAACTGTGGAGGAATTGCGTTTTTTTTGCAATTTCACCCGATTTGGAATTGTTTCCCGCTTCCAACTACACCATATGCAATAGTAAATGTTGGAGTTGGAAAGTACAACTTTTCCTGCAAAAAACATACCCTCATACCTCATACAGCTATGTGAACAGAAAAATAAAACAGTTATGGCTGTATCAAGGCAGGGAGCGCAAAACGAAAACAAAAAAATGTTTTTTCAATTTTGCCTCCAAGGCTTTCAGGTCCCCCTAATAACTATTTTATGTGTTTCCCAAATTATGGGAACAGAAGTATGTGTCGGGAGGTTAAAAGTAAAATATTGTTCTAATCGGATCATGATTGGAGTTATGTGGGCAAAGTGTCATTCAGTTTCCAACACCATTCTCCCAGGAGATCTGTGAAAGTGATAGACATAAAACCAGAGCATGAACCGACAAAGTTATGGTCCCTGTGTTAGAGTTAGCTGTGAGCGATAAATAGGCTGGTGACAAGAAGAGATAATCTATGCAGTGATAGCTAGAATGTACCAAGGAGAAGAAAGTGTAATCTAAGGTGGTAGGATGAGGGGTTCTACACACATCAAGAACTTGGAGATCGTTGAGAAGATTATACAGTATATTATAAGAAATATGGGACTGTTTCGAAAAGGAAACCTGGTTAGGATCCAAAGTCAAATTAAAATCCCCACCTACAATCAAAACACCTTCTTTAAAACAGTTAGTTGTTAGAGGACATCAATGACCCACAAAACTTGTTGCTTATTAGGTGCTTGTGTATTAGCTAAGGTGACAATCTTGTTGATTACTTTCCCTTTTGTAAAAGGAGGTTTACATATAGCAATGCTCACTACTTTATGTATTATGAATGCTATGAAATCAATGTTAAAAACATTTGGTTGGGAGAAGTGAGATTTTCTGAAGTCTAAAATGGGTTTCCTGAAGAAAGGCAATGTTTGTCATTCTCTCTTGAGAAAGGTAATTATTGGCTGCGCTATTGTAGCATATTCAAGCCCTTTACATTAAAATTGGAAAATGTAATAGATGCCATCTTAATGTAATATAACTCAGTATCAGCTCTGTTCTGCAGTTTCCCAGAATATCAGGTGAAGCACAGAAGAAAATAAACCTGTCACAGGGGGAATATGTTTACCCTAAATTCCACCTGCACCTCTGTCCCTGCTTTTTTGCACGACTGCCTTAAGTGGCAGACCACAACTGGTCAACAGTCCCACTTGTTTAAGTGCTGCTGCTTACCAGGAAAAAGTAGAGGGAAAAAACAATAAACAAAGTGACAGGCAGGCACACTAGTACAGAGACAATGCCATACACAGCATCAAATGTACCGGGTCAAAACCAGGAGAGAACAATAGAGCCAAATCAGAAACCAGGTCACAATACAATACTAAGCTGAGGTCACACACGAGCGGACAAGTCCAGATCCAAATACAGTATGTCAGGCAGAAATAAGTACCAGGGTCAAACCAGGAGATGCAGAAAAGACAATCCAGGAATCAGTATCATAAGAGTATCAGAAGTCAGGAGGTCAGAAGAATCCACAATCCAAAGTGCTGGTGAGATATGTATATAGAACCATTCACAGGCAATCTGTGACCAGCCGATTAAATACCCTGCACTTCCTGGTCATGTGACACGCCCGGCTTCACGAGACCAATGATAGCAGCAAGCCTGACGGAAGAACACCGTCCTAATTGGCCAGACTGTCTCACTGGCAACCGGACATGCAGAAGAGTGTGTCTGCTTACATCGACTGACGCTGGGGGTGCAGATCCCGAGACGCACGCGTCTCCTGGGTAACTGGACACCGGCAGCTATGAGGATGATTGCATCTGCTGGTGCCAGAGGTGACAAAATCTCATTCAGCAAGCCCCTGAGGAGCCGATGCAGAGGATGCGAGTGGTAGTTGCCCTGATGAGATGTTGCGTCATGGTGTACTCCCTCAGGCCATTGCTCCCTGGAGGTCAGTGCAGTGGAAAGGTGGTTTGAAGAATCAGGACAAAAGTAAAAGTATAATGCCCCTTTCATATGAGCGGGAGACTCGCATGTCTCCCGCAACGCATGTACAGGGCTGGACTCGGCACTGACAGGGATCGCATAGCATTATATGCGATCCCAGTCAGTGCCGGAGTCCAGCCCTGTAGATGCATTGCGGGAGACATGCGAGTCTCCCGCTCGTGTGAAAGGGGCATAACAGTCTCTCTTTACTCAGTGCAATATATAACTTGTAGTACATCTAGCAGCAGTTGGTACACAGGACAATTTCTATCCCCAGATGATGAGGTATGGTGGCTGAATAAGTGGCAATTAAGGCACCTCAGATATGCCATCTTACTGATAACCCTCTCTTGCACATCTGGCAAACAGCTATAAGCTAGTACTTGTGGATATAGATGTCCATTATGTAATGCAGGCCTGAGTTGGTCTGGTTGCTATCTAGGCGATGGGTGTCCAAACCTTATTCCCTCAGCTGCAACAGGATCTGTAAAGCTGTGGCTTGCTGGTCACTCTGTTGTCTATATCATGCTGTAGCTAAAGAAATGAACCACTTAATGGTCCTAAAACCCTTGGATTAAGAGCTATCTACTGTGCTTCCTTCCTCCACACTGTCTAAACTCGGACTCCTCCTAGCAGAAAGTTAGACCAGCCAACTCCTACCAAGAAGGGAGGAACAGGGTGGTTAACTCTGTCCCTGCCAACCATACCTTATTATGCTGGTGTAAAGACATAACATCACATTAACAATATCTGACATAACCTTTGTAGATACCACCAGGTCTCGGGTACTGCACAAAGAGTTGAACAATTTTGACGACACATCTTTTTGTTTGGATAAAGAACTGAATAAACTGTGTGAATTCAGGGACTGAAATTGCCCAGTGGTTGCTCATTACCAGTGTGTATGAGTATATGTAAGTAGTTAGAAGGGAAAGATGGTGACAGAATAGGGGAGGTTAAGAATATTAAAATGACCAGTATGAACCACGGGCCAAATCCCTGCAGAAGAACCTATTAAGGCGTCTGAGAAAAGAGGTGAATTCTAGTGTTGAGCGAGCACCCGATCATAATGTTAGTCAATGGGACTAAACCAGGCACCCCCCCCCCCCCGCTCGGAAGAGGGGAGGGTGTCTGGTTAATAGAAAAAGGTCAGAATCGCGACTTCTCCTCTTTTACTCCTTTCACACGTAAAAGTATGCTAATTAACTGAATTTGTACGTATTAGGGCACAATGCGTACGCATTGGCATACAAATTAGTACGCTTTAGCATACAATGCGTAGCACAAATCAACATTACAGTGAATGCCAGTACTCCCCCGCACGTTTATTCGCTGCAAAAAAATGTGCGGGGAAGAGACTCGAGCATTGCACTCGAGTACACTCAGTGTTCGGCCGAACACCGAGCGGACCCGAGCGTAGAACGAGCATGCTCGCTCAACACTAGTGAATTCTCCAAGTGTGACATTCCAACTGTTAGTGGATTGTTAGTGGATTGCAAAGTGTAAGAAACCAAGTAGTTAAACTGTATGTGACTGTTCTCATAGGACTCCAGAGAGACAAGAGGATCAGACCAACAATAAAAAGTAGTGGTGAGTCCAATGTAAACTTTACTGGAGAGTTGACCTTGCACACCGAACCAGGGATATAAACCAGAGCATTGTTGTTAAATACTGTGAACAGTAGATGAGCCCCCGGAGATCCAGGGCAAAGGTGAGAGGGGTAGTGGCCCTGATGATGATGGGTCTCCCTCAGATTGTCGCTCCCTGGGGTGGGTGCAGTGAAGGAGGGACATCCAGTATTCCCTCTTTGTACTATCTGTAGCTGTGTGTTCCCTGCCTGATAGTAGTCCAAGGGTGCCAATGGTGTTAATATCCATGTGGGTGCTAAGCAGGGAACATGATGAAAATGGCAATGGCTAGTGTGGGGTGTTAAAAGAGTTAAAGACCAGGCCTGTTTCTCGTTACTGTGTGCACAACAGGAGTTGTAGTACATCTAGCAGTTATCTGTACACAGTGCAAATTCCTCCCAGATGCCCAAGCATGAGCTAGTCAGTTTGTTGTAGCAGTGGCCCTCTTGTTACTTATTCTCTCGCTAAGTTCTCTGTTACTGGGATCTTTGGCTAGCAACTACAATCTGGCAACAGTGCCTATACTGTCCACTAGTCTGGGGTGCATAGGGTGTCTTGTTTCCCCTTTAAAGCAGTAGGGTCTGGAACGCTTTACACTGAGTTATCTCATGCGTCAGACATGCAAATCCTCCTACAGATCTTCCTCTCTTTCATCTACTGGAGCTTGTGAAGAAACCGAAGGCTCCTGGACATAAAGCTGGAGTCTGGAGGAGAAGAGCACATGGAGACTGCTCCTTTCCTCCTACCGCTCTACAACTAGAATCGCTAGAAATCTTCTGGAACTAGGGCATGGAGCCAGCCCATACCCTGAGCTTCAGAGAGGGCAGGGCCAGGAAAATTCTGGCCATGCCCATCTCATGATTAGACATACTGGTACAGCACAAACCTGTTTCATATACCACCTTGTACAGGGGTACTGCCTTTAAACTTATGAGATTATAGTGTTTTAAGAGTTCCTTTCTTGTTTTTGGTGGATTTCAACTTGGTAACCACTTGCCAATCATCATGGCCATGTAACAGATGGAAGTCCTGGGCTGCCGACGGGTATCTGTAATGGGGTGATTGCAAGGGAGTTTGAAGCTCACTGCAGATCTTGTGGGCTTCTTATGATGATGTGCTTTCCTTCTTTTAGAACTGTTACCCTACAAGAGGATAGCCACCTGAAGGGGAGTTTAGCAGCATGTAATGCATCTAGGAGAGGTTTAACTGCTTTAAGACCCTGCAAGTTTCCATTTTTGAGTTTTTAATTTTCACACTCTGCCTTCCTGGAGCCATAACTTTTTATTTTTTCCATTCACATAACCGTATAAGGGTTTTTTTTTTTTTTTTTTGAGTGACAAGGTTTCCTTTGTAATGACACCATTTACTGTTTGCTGTTGTATACAGTGTAGTGTGAAGGTGTAAAAAAATGTTCCAAATGTTCCAACAATTCTACCACATTTTTATGGGTTTTGTTTTTAGGGTATTTCCTATGCAGTAAAACGGACCTGTTCCCTTTATTCTACAGGTCAGTACGCTTACAGTGGTCCCACACTAATATAGTTTTTCATGTTTTTTAATGCTGAAAATAAAACTGTGGAAAAAATGGTTTTCTTCTTTTCTTTTCCATGTTCTGACTCAACTATCTTTTTTCAAATTATGTTTATGAAACTGTACTAGGGCTCATTTTTATTTTCGATGATCTGTACTGATGATCTGATACAATTGAGGACTGTGCACGACTTTTTGATCACTTTTTTTTTTATTTGTTTGGGACGTAACATGACAAAAAAAATGGCAAATCAGCCATTTTTATTTTTTTTCTCTTACACCGTTTACCATATGGGAATAATATTTTTATATTTGAAAAATATGGGCATTTTTCAGATGAGGAGATGCCTATGATGTCTCATTTTTTTTTATTCTAGGGAAAGGGGAGTGGTTTGAATTTTTATATTTTTTAACATTTTTTGGGAAATGCTTTTTTTTTTGTTTGAACTTTTTTTTAAGTCATCCCAGGTGACTATAACATGCACTCATTAGATTGCATCATGTATTCTGCAATGAATATCTATTACAGAATACAGAATTCAGATTATTCCAACGCAGTGCTGCCACCTGCGGTCCATCATTGGATTATACTAGTCATCTCCCTGGAAGCAGGCTTAGGCCTGTTACTAGTACAGACCTCTTTCCCCGATCTCAGCCAGGGGAATGCGGCCCGAGCCAGGAGGCAAACGGCTCCCAGTTTTAACACTTCAAGATGCCGTGGTCTAGTTTGACCACAGCATCTGAGGGGTTAAGTGCCCACGATCGGCATTACCGCTGATCACAGACATTATCTCCGGGACACTGCTGTGTGGTTAAGATGATCACGGCGCCTGTTTGAGAGCTCTATCTTTAAAGACCGGAAAGATCTGGAATAGGATAAACATTACTTGGTTCACCAGGGTTAAAGCGGCAAGGTCTTTATATATGGTAAGTGGAGATGCCTCCTGGAGGAGTTGTTCTGCCTCTTTTGCAATCCTCAAGATGGCTGCTGTATCTAGGTAGCGCTCAAGGCTGCATATCACTTCTTAGGGGGGTTCTCCCACCTTGAGCTTAGGTTGGAGGGCTCTATGGATCCTTTCTATTGTGATTTGCTGTACCTTTTCGTCACCAAGCGAAGACGTGAATATTTCTTTAGCTACTTGTGGGAGCGCCTCATGAAACACACTTTCAGGCAGGCCCTTTATGCTGATATTCTTCCTTCTGCTCCTATTTTCTTGATCTTTTATTCTGAGTAGAGCCTCATTGAGAAACGTTTTCTCTAGGAGCATAGCTTCTTTCATATTCTCATCAAATGGCTGCTTGCGTGTTCTCAAGGGCTTCTACACAGTTTCCCAGGTAACACAGGTCTGCTTTAATGTCAGCTATTTCTTTGAGCACGGGGGAAAGGGAGCTTTTCAGGACCTTTCAGTTAAAGGATCTGGAAATGGGGTTTTTATTTGAGTCCCTCACTGATTCAGAGATGTCTAAAACGCTGCCGCCTCTGACTTTTGGGTCTTGCGAGGCACTCTGAGATGACGCCATCTTGAAAGGATTTGCAGATGAAGCAGTAACTTTTTTCCTTGGGTATTTCTCCATGTCTGGTTTAGGAGGTCCCTGAAGTATCTTTGGTTCTCTTATTTTTCCCATGTTGGTGCCATTATAAGTAATTTGCAGGGAGAGCTTGCCAGTTATTGTGAGGAGCTCTGAGCTAAGCAGTCATCACACAGTGTGTTCAAGCCATTTTGGGGTATGTATAACTTTTTGATCAAAATTTTTATTACATTTTTTGAGTAGGTGAAGCGACCAAAGAAACAGCGATTCAGCCATTTAAATTTTTTATTCCATTACACCATACAGGATAATTACTTTTATATTTTAAGAATTCAAATTTTTATATGTGAAATGATGAAAAGAGGCAATTTAAATGTTTAAAACTCTGTACTTTTTTAAACTTTAAAAAAAATGTTTAACTTTCTTTTTAGTCTCCCCTAGGGGAATTGAATATGCAATAATTTGATTACTTGAACTTAAAGAAGAACTCCCGCAAAAAATTGTATTATAAGACAATGGGGGCATATCCTAGCGATATGCCCCCATTGTCTAAGATGAGAATACCCCTTTAAATGTCCTGCTAGAAATGTACATGATGTAATCTGTAGTGAATGTCATTTTCTTACCAGTGTCTGTATTTTTGACTTATATAATCCTGAAGTTTCTTATCCTGTGTCATGTGACTAGGAATTAGACCCACCAACTCACACAGAGACTTATGTGTGGACAGGAAGTCTAATTCTCTATGCATTCCTATGGGAGCCTCACTTTCAGTCTCATAGGAATGAATAGAGCAGTAACTGGCTTCCTGTCCTGGATCAGTTGGAGGTCAGGGAGTTGGTCACATGACCCAGCTACAATAAGAAGAGAGGTTATTACTCACAATTAAATTCTCTGATAAGAAGATTGCCTTCGCTATAGATTATATCATGCAACTTTCTAACAGGTCAGAGAATAAAAATTTTTTGCAGGAGTTCTTCTTTAAACCAAATTTGATTACTTAAACCAAAGACTAAGTGGATCTTCAAAGACATCTTAATGTACATATACAATAGATGTTCTGAAGGGTTTAAAAGGGGTATTAAACAGGATATGCCATAAATGTCAGCTCGGCTACCTCCCTATTCATTTCAGTGTGGATTCGGTGACCACTATGCAAGATATTTTTTTTAGTCTAAAGCTTCTTGCATTCTAAATTTGCTATATATGACCCATGACCCCAATGACCTATATTTGTTAATATGGGTCATTGGTCAGGAATAAAAAATAAAATGAAGTTAAACCTATATGCTAAACCTGTCCAGAACATGAAATTGGCAACAAAAACGTTGACACAATCCATTGAAGATCATTTGAGAAATTATTATTATTATTTTTTTTTTTTTTTAAAAGCCCTAATTGATCTTGAAATGGTCTTAAAAAGGGTTTTAAAGTTTTTTGTTTTTTTTTTCATTATTACCCGTAGGTAGGGGTGGGGATTTTGGGACCCCATTAAACCACAGCTCAAGCCATTACCCTTCAAATGGTGAAGGAACATTTTGAAAGTTTTGGTGAATCTTTCAAGGGGGCGGCAACAACAAAAAGTCACAAATTATCCTAGAACATCCACAGACACCCATCCTCTCTAAGTTGGTCTTCATGATTTCACAAAGAAAATATTTATCTGAGAAAAATTGTATATGTATCACCAAATTCCTTTCTATGAGTTACACTATATGATGGTGCAGATCCTGCTAAGAGGACTATGATACAGACTCCCTGACTGCCATGTCTTTTGATGGCCTTACAGCAGTTTTCGAGGGTGCAGCAACCAGCTGTCATTAAAGGGGTATTCTGGTTACCATAAATATAAACTTATGTTTTAGACTAATTCATCATCAATCATTACCTAATATAATGTTCAGTTTCACTTATTTACCGCTCAGTAGTTATAAAGCAGTTTTCTTCCCCTGCTACCACTGTGTTTCCTCATGAGTTACCATGGCACCGACCTGTCCGTTCTGAGCCTTTGTCAGGTCGAGACATGCTAAAGTGTGCTGCTATCAGTTCTCTAGCTAAATGTTAGTGTGCTGTGGCAGCTTACTAAGTAGAGGGGGTGTGTCTGTACTGTGATATCAGGCAGCCAATCAGTAATCATCAACACTCATGAACAAGCACAAACTCACAGCAGGAAAGCTAAGGGATTGTGGGAATTGTAGTTTTTGTGAGGGAAGATCAGGAGCCCATGATACTCTCAGTGTGCTGGGCGGCACACAGGAGCTAGACAAATGGATTGCAAGGTAAAATGAAAGCTCTGATCAATATGTATAGTTATGGGTTCTGGATGGGTCACAGCTTGCAGACTTAATGCAGTTTTTCAAAATTAAGTTACTTCGCTCAGTGTCCAGTTCTGGAGTTAGACGATGATTTAAATCTGCTACTTCATGTTTGTGATCACCTGTGAGTATGTCAAGTGTCCTGACTATATCTTGTTACCTCTGTGCTTTGTATCTGACCATTAAGTCTCTGTTTATGGACCTTGGATTGTTTTCTGCATTAACCCCTCATCTGCTGAATTGGCTTCTACTGGTTCTCCTAGTATTCGGTTTGCGGCTAGATCTTGTATTAATCTCGCTATCTGTTTTTCCTTCTTCAGACCCTGCTTGTCTTCTACTGTTTACACCCTACTCATTCTGGTAGATCTGTTTCCAGTGAACTCACACAAATTTTCTGCTACCTTACTCTGCAGACATAAAATGGATCCCTAGCAGTTGATCTTGAAACAGGCTCTGGTGAGGAACCTTAGTTTCCTACCAACCAAAGTGATTAAGGAAGATTGGTAGCAGTTCTGAATTTGATGATGACCATAGTAATTTCATACATCATTTTTTAGAAAGATTTGATGCTTGCACAGTGCAGGTGTTGGTAGCCCCTGGCTTCACTACAGGGAAACAGGAGGATTGGAGGGACTTGGCAACTCCCCTCAATGCTAATTAGATGTACCTTCATGCTCTGGAACAAAACTTAGATGTGAATGCAATGGCCCAGACTGGTATGTGTGCAGGTGTCGGAGGTGTTTCAATATTTCTAGGTCCCATAGTCTTCTCCAGTCTAAAGGTAAAGGCCTGCATTCCTGAAAACTCTCCCTCATTCTTTAGTTTCCCCTGTATGTGAGCTCAAACACTTCCATCTGGTGTCTAAAGTTGGGTATTGCACATTCCTATTATACATTATTGTCTGCATTGCCTTATATTGCTGTATTCTCATTGGTTTCCTTTTCCTGCCATATATGTTATGGAGTATGCTTGACCATGTGACCCATCTACTATCTGTCAGCTGCCAATGACAGACCAGAGGATGTAGCTAGTTCCGCCCTCCTTTTCTCTAGGGAGTAGGCTGGAATATTCCAGTTAGTTCTGGTTCTGTCACAGGACCAGAGAACAGTGTAAGATCTCTCCTGTGTACCTCAGTCAGTCATGCAGGCCTGAGGCCTAGTTATCCAGCCTTTATCATTACCAGCATAGTTAACCCAGACTGTATCCAGACAGCTGCAAAGATCCACCACGTGTTCTTTCAAGTATTCAGTAGGACTACCTATATATAGTTCCAGTGCCTACTGTCTGATCTCTGAGGAATGGAGGGTCACCCACTCAGGATCACCTTTGTCCCAGCTTACACGTCGGAAGGTTTATGCGTCTTCCACCTGGTCGCCAGAGTGTGAGGGCAGCGCCATTCTCTAAGAATTTCAAGTGCTCAAAGTTCTTTAGTCATCTGTGCCTTACTCAGCTGAAAGAACTAATCTACTGGATCAGGTCTGTACTTTATATACTACTACTACTCCTATCATCTCAAGTCCGTCTACAGTCAAGTTCCTACAGCTACCGCGCATTGTCAAGCCACTCTACTCTACCGCTGTATCCTGTATACCATCCAAACCTAGTTGTGTATCAGGGAGAGGGAGACTGTAACCTGTATAACATCTAGGTTCCTGCATTAAAGCAAACCTTACCCTTGACCCCTGGCATTGGTGTAATTATTGGTGCCTTGTGCGAGGAGGGTAACGGAATAACGGGAACTTCTTGCAGCTGGGCAACGCTGGGAACAAGGCCGCCATAATAACCCTTGTGTCCGTGATATTCCCCGTGACAACCTTAAAGGCCCCCTGTCCCAGGACCATCCCCGTGTTGCTGCATGAAAACTTGGCTGCAAGTAATATAAGATGGCTGCATATTAGAGCTAAAAGAGTTTTCTAGTAGCATAATATTGATAACCTGTCCTCAGAGTAGGTAGGGATCCGACTCCCAGCTTCTCTGAGTCTGAGTGCTGTGCTCATGTTCCTTCTAGAAGTCCATGCTAGATGTCTCTGTGTCCAGGATGCTACTGTCTTCAGTAGTGGTCACATATTGGCATAGCTTCATTCCTGGACTGATTTTTTTTTAATCAGCTAAAGAGGGATCTTTTCTAATCTGTGGTGAGATGCTGAGAAGAGTGCAATTTCTTTCCCCTTTGCAGAATATGAAGTGGGAGCCCTGCTTTCTTTTTATACTTGTATATAGCCTATGTGATTCATCTTTTCCCACCTGCAGATGGCCTGTGTGTGCTTTCCTATACTTTTCTGATTGATTTGATCAGAATTCAACAAATTATTGCTCAGTAGAGGAGCAGATAGTATGATGTCTCCCCCTCCCCCTACAGACTGCTTGTCTGCTCTCTTCACTGATCATAAACAAGCTTTGTGATTCACCTTTTCCACCTGCAGACTGCGTGTCTTGGCTTTACTTGTGCTTACTGATTTCATCAATCAGAAGTCAGCAAATTGCGTAATTCTGCCAATCAAGAAGTAAAAAGGGAGGGGCTGGCAGAGGGAGACTGATGAGCAAAGGTCCCACAGAATGGCTTCTGGCACTTATCAGATCCCCCTACTACAACTTCCATTACAATATACAGCACCCACTACCTCCACTCCTGAACAGCCACACACACACATCTACTGCCTTGTATGTTCAATGCTGTGCTGCTACTCCTGCCACAACTATTGCTGCTACATGCCTCGTATTACCCTACTCTACTTTCCACATCCACACTGTACTGCTGCTGCTCCAAACTAAAAGTGAGAATTTTTTCCAGGCTTGTTCAGAAACAAGCCACTCTTTCTTCTAACAATTAACATGTGTGCAGGTATAAATATAGGTAGGCATTCTACCTCTATTAATACATCATTTTTGATGCTTGTACCGAACAAGCCACTCTTTTTTCTGACATTAAAGTTTATGTGTAAACTATTTTTGGACGCTTGGTCCCAGCAAAATCATTATGTTTTTCCCTAGGAGACTGGAAGGTGTTTATATACCAGTGTTCAGGGCAATTGGAGCAACCTTGATTTGTGTAGATTTGATTTGGACAGAAAATAAATTCAACAAACACTTTTCAAGACATTTGCTCATCCCTAGGTTACGTTCAGGCAGGCTGTTTGTGTCCGGCCAATTCTCTGCTTGTCTGCCATAACAGCCATCCCAGAGTTTCACACTGGAGGTGTGAAAGTAGCCTTAGGCCAAGTTTGGGTCAAAAAACACAGAGCGGGTGCAAATCTTGCTATTATATACAGCTTTGATATACAGCACCATTACTACCACCCCTGAAAAGCCTCACAAACATCCGTTGCCTTGTTCAATGCTGTGCTGCTACACCTGCCACAACTATTGCCGCCACATGCCTCATATTACCCTATACTACTTTCCACATCTACCCTGTACTGCTGCTCCTCCTCCAAATTAAAAGTGAGAATTTTTCCAGGCATCTTCAAAACAAGCCACTCTTTCTTTTGACAATTAATATCTGCATGTATAAATATAGGAAGGCATTCTACCCCTATTTATGCATGATTTTAGGATGCTTGTGCAGAACAAGCCATCTTTCTTCTGACATTAAAGTTTGTGTGTAAATTATTTTTAGATGCTTGGTCCTACCAAACCATTACATTTTTCCTTAGGGGACTAGAGGGTGTCATATACCAATTTTCAGGCTAATTGGAGCTAATTTGATTCATATAGATTCAAATGGGACACAAAATAAATCTTGTAAAAAATTTGACAAATCGGATACAAAACAAATTTCAAGACAGGCATTCTACCCCTATTAGTGCCTCATTTTTGTATGCTTGTGCAGAACAAGCCACTCTTTCTTCTGACATTAAAGTTTTGTGTGTAAACTCTTTTTGGACGCTTGGTCCCAACAAACCAGTATGTTTTTACCTAGGAGACTGGAAAGGTGTTATATACCAGTTTTCAGGGCAATTGGAGCAACTTGTATATTCGATTTGGAGACAAATCAAATGGTGTCAAAAATTTGACAAATTGGACACAAAAAAAATTTCAAGACATTTCCTCGACCCTAGGTTACTTTCCGGCCAGAGTTTCACACCAGAGGTTTAAAGTAGCCTTAGTCAGCTTTTATCCCAGAAACAGCACCACCATAGGCTTTGTTTGGTATTGCAACCTATCCCCATTCAAGGCAGAGGAATCAAGCTGTAATACCGGACACGTCTCAAGGACAGAAGTGCCACTGTTTCTAGAAAAAAAAAAGAAAGCCTACTTTTGTAAAACTGTGCAATCCCTTTCAATTGCCCTATTGCCCTTAAGTATAAATCCTATTATAACCAGTAGTACCTAATAATTTTACAGTGAGTTAATGGAACAGCCTTTTATCTATATATTTGAATTACAACGGAAGTGCAATATAATTATTTTATGCAAAGTTCAGCCAGAAGATTGTGTTCGTTCAGCTTCTACACAAATTGCTATATTAATTAACCATATCATTAACGTTTTGTTCTGCATATGGCATCTGTTTCCATGGGTCGTATTATCAATTTTTTTTCTTCCTGTAAGCCGACGTGTCTCATGTTTGTAGTTAGGTGAAAAAAGTGAAACGACAAGTGACATTTAATGAAAGCTTTTGAAATGTCACATATCATTGCCGAACACGGGCATGTATGGATATATAAATTATGCACTAGAAAATGGGAGCTTGTGTGATAAGCGTTAAACATTTCCTTGAAGAAACTTATCCCGAGCATGAAATTCTACTAGAATTTGCTTCCTTGATGTATTTTAAATGTCCTCTGTGATATAGCTTGTATTAAAGGGACATGCCAGGCTACAAATACACTGTGTTATGCCTAGGGCAGGTCATGACAAGTTTTCTTTCTTTTTTTAAATTTTTTGACTTTTGGGTCATTATCTTCTGTATTAGGGAAACCTACTTTATATTTGTGTTTAAAGTGTTTCCTTTAAAAGATTTTTACTACAACAGGCATTCAACAGGATATTCTGTGATATCCACCGATGCTAAAAAGGCTTTGGTACATCTGTCTTGATGATACAATGCTTTTCATGCCAGCAATGAAGGAGATACAGTTCCATACAGTTGTAATGGTTGCTTACTATGACTATAGATATACTGATTATATGCCATCCACACAGTAGATTTCAGGTTTCTCTTCCTCCTCCATTGTCCATTCCATTGACCTAGAACTGCATATAATGTCACAGCAACACGTACCCGGCCGCGTGCTGTTTTATTACTCAGAGCTGATAATTATATGAAGTAAAAAAAAAAGCTTAAAAATAAAACCAATGAAAGGCCTGAGACAGAGTGGAGCGTAGGATTCAATAAGTCTAGCAGATAACATTTTCACTGTGAATTTATTATTAATTGGTGACACGTCTGCCATTTGGCCCGGAGCAGCATATGTCATTTTTGGACAGCTACGTTTTTTCTTCTTTTGGCTACTCTCTATAATTAAACATAAAATTCCAGATACCAAATATTTCAGCAGGTCATTAAAATAAATCTACAGTTATTAGAACATGATTCATGTTAGTTTACTAAAGATGACTCCAAGAAAATTGAGGTTTTTTATTGTTTTGCATGGGTGGATTTTGATTGAAAGATTTTTGTTTTTTATACCAAGGATGGAGCAATCAGAAATGTACCAAATTTCCAAGCCAGTGATAATCCACTGTGAGGACCCGGCCTGGAGCTTGTCATATTTACATCCTCACTGTTGGGGCATTTCTCCAACCCCTTTCTTGCTAACACTGCAGTCCTGCAGGGATGGGACTAACCATGGCTGATTCCTCTCTCTCCAAGAGCAG